>JAVHYY010000343.1:0-62288 GCA_035221665.1 Okamejei kenojei | reverse complement strand
CATTGCCACAAAAATTCCTATGACTTCAATATCCACCGAAAAAACACAAGACCTAAATCAAACAAAATTCAAGAGGTGAAAACCCACGAAAATTCAAATATTTAAAAAGCCACAAAAGTTCAAGAATGTCAATCAAATAGTGTACAGCCACGAAAATTCAGGCAGTGAAAACCACGAACAATTGAAGACGTGAAAAGCCCACTAAAATTCAACACTGAAAGTCGCAATATTTGTAAGACATAAAAACCAAGAAAAAAAAGATAAAGAAGGCCAAGATATTCAATACAAAAAAAAAATGTAAACCACCGAGAAGTTTCTAGCTCGAACATTCCACGAAAATTCAAGACATGAAAAAGCACAAATTTGAAAAAGTGAAAGCCATCAAATTCAAAACTGAAAAGCCACGAAAAATTCAAACATGAAAAGCCATAAATTTCAAGATTGAAAACACGAAAATTCAAGACCTAAAATTCACAAAAATTTAGATGTGAAAAGCCACATAATTCAAGACGTAAAAAGCCATGAAACTACATTCAAGAATTGCAACAAAATTACTAAACTGAAACCCAAGAAAATACAAGTCGTGAAATCATAATTAATTCAAACACATGCAATGGCACGAAAATTCTAAAGCTCCAATATCCACGAAAACGCAAGAACAGAAAATCCACGAAAACGCAAGACAAGAAAATTTCAAGGACGTGAGAACCCACAAAAATTCAAAAATCGAAAAGACCACAAAAAGCAAGACGTAAAAGCCAAAAAATTCAAGTTGTTAAAATCCAAGATAGTTCATGCATTAATGCCACGAGAATTCTAGGCTCGAAAATCCACTAACATTCACACTGAAATACCGAACCACGAAAAACTGTCCATGAAAAGCCATAAAAATCTCAAAACGATGAAAAAGTCCACGAAAATTCAAGACAGAAAAGCTGAAAACTGCGAAGAGTGAAAAGCCACAAAATTCAAGAATGAAAAGCCACGAAAAATTCAAAAGTTTAACAGCCACGAAATTCAAGGCATAAAAGCCACGACAATTGAAAGACGTGTAAAGCCACGAAAATTCAACACGTAAACAGTTCCTAATAAATTTAAGACGTGAAAAGCCACGAAAATTCAGACGTGAAACCATGAAACTTCAAGACTGAGAACAGCTCATGAATTTTAAGACGTGGAAAGCAACTAAAATTCAATCCATAAAAAGACAAACGAAAATTTTAGAACGTGAAAAGCCACGAAAAATCAAGAGTGAAAAGCCACGAAATTCAAGATCTACGAAGCGACGAAAATACAAACATTAAAAGCCACTAAATTTAAACACGTGAAAAGTCTCAAAATTTAAAGACAGGACAAGTCCAAGAAAATACACGAAAACGCAAGACACATAAATATTCAAGACGATGAAAACCCACGAAAATTCAAATCGAAAAGCCAACAAAAATGCACAGACGTGAAAAGCCACAAAAATCAAGATGTGAAAATCCAAGGATATTCAATGCATGTAAATCCACGCAGAATTCCAGGCTCGAAAATTCGAACGAACATTCAAGACGTGAAAATACCAACGAAAAACTGGTTCATAAAAGCCATAAAAAGTCAAAACAAGAAAGTCACGAAATTCAAGACATGAAAAGGCCATGAAAACTCAAGAGGTGAACAGCACAAAATTTCAAGAAGTGAAAAGCCACAATAATTCAAAGAGTAACAGCCACGAAAATTCAAGGCATGAAAAGCCACACAATTGAAGACGTGTAAAGCCACGAAAATTCAACACGTGAAAAGTCATAAAAATTTAATACGTGAAAACACGAAAATATCAGACGTGAAAACCAAGAAACTTCACGACGTTAAAAGCCATGAAATTTTAAGACGTGAAACAACTAAAATTCATCCATACAAAACCCCGAAAATTTAGACTTGAAAAGCCACGAAAATTCAAAGAGTGAAAAGCCCAGAAAAGTCAAGACATCCTTCGAAGCCACGAAAATACAAGACAAGACAAAGACCCACGAAAATTTAAACACGTGAAAAGTCACAAAATTATAAAGACATGAACAGCAAAAAAATTCAAGATGAGAAAAGCACGATATTCAGTACATGTAAAGCCACCGAGAATCTAGGTCTCTGCAAATCCACGAAAATTCCAGACGTGAAATGCACGATAATTAGTTCCCTGAAAAGCCATAAAAATTCAAACATGAAAAAGCCACGAAAATTCAAGAACATGAAAGCCGAATAAATTTTTCAGACGGTAAAGCCACGAAAATTCAAGACGTGAAAAGTCAGAAAAATTAAAACTGAAATGCCACAAAATTCAAGACATGATAAAACCAGAAACTTCAAGTCATGAAACAAAGCCATGAAATTTAAGACGAAGGTAATTCCAATCCGTAAAAAGCACACTAAAATTCAAGCCGTGAAAAGCCAAGCGAAAATTCAACAGAGTGAAAAGCCACGAAAAGTCAGACATGTAAAGCCCCTACAATTCAAGATGTGAAAATCTCAAAATGTAAAGACCTATTAGCCACGAAATACAAGATGTGAAAACCGACATTTTTGAAGATGTGAAAAGCCACGAAAAATTCCATACTGAAAAAGCAACGAAAATTCCAAAACGTAAACTGCCACGAAAATTTAAGACAAAAAGCCACGAAAGTTCAAAAAGTGAAAATCCACTTTTTATGAAGATGTGAAAAGCCACGCAACATTCAAGACGCGAAAAGCACACGAAAATTCAAAAACGAAAAACGCCACGGAAGAATGTAAGACACAAGAAAAGCCACGAAATTCAAGACGGAAAACCCCGAAAATTGAAAAAGTGAAAAGCTACATCTTTCAAGACGTGAAAGCCACGATTCAAGACAGGAAAAGCAACGAAAATTCAAAAATGAGGAAAGCCACGAAAATTCAAGACACGAAATACCATGACAAATATTGTTCCATGAAATTTCAAGATGTGAAAAGCCACGAAAATTCAAGCCAAGAAAAGCCATGAAATTTCAAGACGTGTAAAGCCACGAAAATTCAAGACGTATAACAGATAGAAAAATTAAGACAAGAAAGCCATGAAAATACAAGACGAGAATTGCAAATGAAATATTCAAAACAAGAAAGCCACAAAAATACAAGAACGTGAAGCACGAAAATTTCACAAGTAACATCCACCGAAAGTTTCAAGATATGAAAAACCATGAAACTTCAAGACGTGAAAAGCCATGAAAATTTAAGATGAGGAAAGCAACAAAAATTCAATCCGTAAAAAGCAATGAAAATTCAAGACGTGAAAAGCCACGAGGGATAAAGACTTAAAGCCACGAAAATTCAAGATCGTGAAAAACCATGAAACTTCAAGATGTGAAAAGCCACAAAAATTCAAGATGTGAATAGCCACGAAAATACAAAACGAGAATTGTAACGAAAATTCAAAACATGAAAAGCCACAATGTAAAAGATGTGAAAACCCAGCGAAAATTCAAAGCGTGAACTGCCACGAAAAATCAAGTCATGAATAGCCATGAAAAATTCAAGACAGAATTGCAACAGAAAATCAAAACATGAAAAGTCCCACCCCCCCCACTGTTAAAGACGTGAAAATCTAACGAAAATCAAGAGTGAACACCACGACAATTCAAAGACATGAAAAGCCACGAAAATTTCAAGATGAGAATTGCAACAAAAATTCAAAAACATGAAAAGCCACTAAGGTTAAAGACGTGAATACCATGAAAAGTCAAAGAGTGAGCAGCCACTAAATACAAGACCGTGCAAAGCCACAAATTCAAGACGTAAATGCCACAAAAATTCAAGATGTGAAAAGCCACGAAAATACAAGACGATATTGGCAACGAAAATTCAAACATGAAAAAGCCACGGAATCAAGATGTAAAAGCCACGAAATTCAAAGAGTGAACAGCCCACGAAAAGTCAAGACAGGAAACCACGCCAATTCAAGAACGTGAAAAGCCACAAAAAACGCACACGAGAAAAGTCGCAAAAATTTTAAGACATGAGAAGCCAAGATAATTCAAGTCGTGGAAAGCCATGGAAATTCAATACATGTAAAGCCACTAGAATTCTAGGCTCGAAAATCCACGAAATTTCAAGACATGAAAAGCCACGAAAATCGAATAAGTGAAAAGCCACATATTTCAAGATGTGAAAAGCCATGAAAAATTCAAGACAGAAAAGCAACGAAAATTCAAAGAGTGAAAAGCCAAGATAATTCAAGACATGAAAATCCAAGATAATTCAAGACATTAAAAGCCATGAATATTACAAGACAAGAAGTGCAACGAAAATACAAAAACATAAAACCAAACGAAAATTCAATTCGTGAATCATACGTTATTTCAACACATGCAATGCCACAAAAATTCTATGCTCATAAATCCACGAAAACTCAAACCTGAAATCCACGAAAATTCACAGTGAAAACCCACGAAAATTCAAAAATTGGAAAAGCCACAAAAATTCAAGACGTGAAAACCATGAAAATTCAAGACATGAAAAGCGAAGGATATACATAAATTGATCCACACAGAATATCTAGGACTCGAAAATCCACGAAAATTTAAGACTGGTGAAATGCACGAATAATGTTCCCATGGAAAAACACGAAAATTCAAGACATGCAAAGCCACGAAAATTCAAGACATGAAAAGCAATGAAATTTCAAGACGTGAAAAGCCACGAAAATTCAAGACCTTGAAAAGTCAAAAATTAAGACGTGAAAATCCACGAAAATTCCAAGAACATTAAAAGCGATGAAAATTTCAAGACGTGAAAAGCCCAACGAAAATTCAAGACGTGAAAAGTCAGAAAAAATTTAAGACGTGAAAATCCACAAAATTCAATACAGTGAAATACCATCGAACTCCAAATGTGAAAAGCCACGAAAAATTTAAGACAGGACAGCAACTAAAATTCCAACCGATAAAGCCAACGAAAATTCAAGACGTGAAAAGTCCCACCCCCAGGAAAATTCAATACCTGAAAAGCCAACGAAAATACGACGAAATTGGCAACGAAAATTCAAAACATGAAAAGCAAAAAGATTCAGACGTGAAAATATACGAAAATTCAAAGTGAACAGACACGAAGAATTCAACGACGTGAAATGCAACAAAAATACAAAACCATGAAAAGCCACAAAAGATTCAAGACGTGAAAAGCCACAAAAATTCAAAGATGAACAGCCACAAAATCAAGACATGAAAAGCCACGAAATTCAAACACAACTAAAAATCACAACAGTTTAAGACCATGAAAAGCCAAGAAAATTCAAACAGTGAAAAGCCAACGGATATTCAAGATGAAGAAAAGCAAAAAAATTCAAATACTGAAAAGCCCACGAAAATTCAAGATGGAGAAAAGCAAAAAAATCAAATACGTGAAAAGCCACGAAAATTTAAGACGAAAAAGCCGCGAAAATTCAAAACATGAAATGCCATGAAAAATTATTTCCACGAAAAGCCACAAAAATTAAAAACATGGAAAAGCCCGAAAATTCAAGGACATAAAAGCCATGAAAAATCAGACATGCAAAAGCCAAGAATATACAAGTTTGTTGAAAAGCCAAAAAACTTCAAGACGTGAAGTCACAAAATTTAAGACGTGAAAATCCCATGAAAATGTCATATACTGAAAACAAAAAAAATCAAATACGTGAAAAGCCACGAAAATATAAGACGAAAAAGCCGCGAAATTCACGACAAGAAATGCCATGAAAAAGTTGTTTCCACGAAAAGCCACAAAAATTAAAAACATTAAAAGCCACGATAAATTCAAGAAGTGAAAAGCACACGAAAATTAAAGGCATGAAAATTTTGTCCAAAAAAAAAAATTAAAAAAAAAAAAATAAAAAAAAAAAATTTTAAGACGCTGAAAGCCACGAAAATTCAAAGAGTGAAAAGCCAAGATAATTCAAGACATGAAAGCCAGAAAATACAAGACAAGAATGCAACGAAAATACAAAACATAAAAGCCACGAAAATTCAAGTCGTGAAATCATACTTAATTTCACACATGCAATGCCACAAAAAATTCTATGCTTCAAAAATCCAACGAAAAGTCAGAAAAATTTAAGACGTGAAAATCCACAAAATTCAAGACGTGAAATACCATGAAAAGCCATGAAAATTCCAATACTGAAAGCCACGAAAATACGACGAAATTGCAACGAAAAATTCAAAACATGATAAAGCCACAAAGATTCAAGACGTGAAAAGATACGAAAATTCAAAGTGAACAGACACGAAAATGATCAAGACGTGAAATGCTACAAAAATACTAAACATAAAAGGCCACCAAAGATTCAAGACTGAAAAGCCACAAATTTCAAAGAGTGAACACCATGAAAATTCAAGACATGAAAAGCCACGAAAATTCCACCACGTGAAAAATCACAACATTTTAAGACATGAAAAGCCAAGAAAATTCAAGACGTGAAAAGCCACGGGATATTCAATACATGAAAGCCACGAGAATTCAAGGCTCGAAAATCCACGAAAATTCACGACATGAAAAAACCACAAAATTCAAAATGAAAGACAACATTATTTCAAGACTTGAAAAGCCACGAAAAATACAACACGAGAATTGCAACCAAAAATTCAAAACATGAAAGGCCACAAAGATCAAGAGACGTGAAAAGCCACAAAATTCAAAGAGTGAACAGCCATGAAAATTCAACATGAAAAGCCACGAAAATTCAACACGTGAAAAATCACAACATTTTAAGACATGAAAAGCCAAGAAAATTCAAGACGTGAAAAGCCACGGATATTCAATACATGTAAAGCCACGAGAATTCAAGGCTCGAAAATCCACGAAAATTCACGACATGAAAAGCCACAAAAATTCAAAAAGTGAAAAGACACATATTTCAAGACGTGAAAAGCCACGAAAATTCAAGACGAGAAAAGCAAAAAAATTCAAAATTGTGAAAAGCCACGAAAATCTAAGACGAGAAAAGCCGCGTAAATTCAAGACATGAAATGCCATGAAAAATTGTTCCACGAAAAGCCACAAAAATTAAAACATGAAAAGCCACGAAAATTCAAGACATGAAAAGCCATGAAATTTCAAGATGTGAAAAGCCATGAAAATTAAAGGCGTGAAATTCATTTTCACACAGAGAGTGGTGAGTCTCTGGAACTCTCTGCCACAGAGGGTAATTGAGGCCAGTTCATTGGCTATATTTAAGAGTGAGTTGGATGTGGCCCTTGTGCTAAGGACCCAGAGGGTATGGAGAGAAGGGGCCACCCCCAAGTATAACGGGATAACTGAGTTGGATGGTCAGCCACCATGAACATATTGATGCGGTGCAGGCTCGAAGGGCTGAATGGCCTACTCCTGCACCTAATTTCTATGTTTCTATGTTTCTATGTTTCATAAAAATTTAAGACGTGAAAAGCCACGAAAATTCAAAGAGTGAAAAGCCACGATAATTCAAGACATGAAAAGCCATGAAAATACAAGACAAGAATTTGTCAACGAAAATACATAAACATGAAAAGCCACGAAAATTCAAGTCGTGAAAACATTCGTAAATTCAACACATGAATCTTCAAGATGTGAAAAGCCACGAAAAGTTAAGACGAGGAAAGCAACAAAAATTCAATCCGTAAAAAGCCACGAACATTCAAGACGTGAAAAGCCATGTAAAATTCAAAGTGAAAAGCCACGAAAATTCAAGATGTGAAAAGCCATGAAAATACAAGACGAGAATTTTTATTTTTTTTGCCCAAAAATGAAAAAAAAAAAAAATTTTTTTTTCCCCCAAAACAATGAAAAGCCATGAAGATTCAAGTCGTGAAAGACGTGAAAAGCCACGAAAATTCAAGACATGCAATACCATGACTTCGACGTGAAAAGCCATGAAATTTTAAGACAAGGAAAGCAACTAAAATTCAAACCGTAAAAAGCCACGTAAATTTCAAACGGGAGGGTTTTTTTATTTTTGCGTGAACAGCCCACGAAAATTCAATACGTTGAAAAGCCGACGAAAATACAGACGAGAATGGCAACGAAAATTCCAAAACATGAAAAGCCACAAAGGATCCAAGACGATGAAAAACCACGAAAATTCAAAGTGAACAGCCCTGAAAATTCAAGAGATGAAAAGCCACGAAAATTGAACACGTGAAAAATCACAACAGTTTAAAGACATGAAAAGCCAAGAAAATTCAATACTGAAAAGCCACGGGATATTCCAATTACATTGTAAAGCCTCGAGAATTCAAGGCATCAAATTCCATGAAAATTCACGACATGAAAAGCCACAAAAATTCAAAGTGAAAAGACACATATTTCAAGACGTGAAATTCATAAAAATTTAAGACGTGAAAAGCCACGAAAATTCAAAGAGTGAAAAGCCACGATAATTCAAGACATGAAAAGCCATGAAAATACAAGACAAGAATTGCAACGAAAATACAAAACATGAAAAGCCACGAAAATTCAAGTCGTGAAAACATACGTAAATTCAACACATGCAATGCCACAAAAATTCTATGCTCAATAATCCACGAAAACACAAGACCTGAAAATCAACGAAAATTCAAGATGTGAAAACCCACGAAAATTCAAAAATTTAAAAGCCACAAAATTTCCAAGAATTTCAAATTCAAAGAGTTAACAGCCACACGAAAATTCAAGGCATGAAAAGCCACGACAATTGAAGACGTGAAAAGCCACAAAAATTCAACACGTGAAAAGTCGCAAAATTTTAAGACATGAAAAACCAAGAAAAAAAAGATAAAAAGCCAAGGATATTCAATACATGTAAAGCCACGAGAATTCTAGGCTCGAAAATCCACGGGAAATAAAAAAAAAAAAATTTTTTTTTTTTTTTTTCAAAGACATGAAAAGCCACGAAAATTGAAAAAGTGAAAAGCCACAAATTCAAAACGTGAAAAGCCACGAAAATTCAAGACATGAAAAGCCATGAAATTTCAAGATGTTAAAAGCCACGAAAATTCAAGACGTGAAATTCACAAAAATTTAAGATGTGAAAAGCCACGATAATTCAAGACGTAAAAAGCCATGAACAAATCATTCAAGAATTGCAACAAAAATACAAATACATGAAAACCACAAATCAAGTCGTGAAAAACATATGTAAATTCAACACATGCATATGCAACGAAATTCTAGGCTCAAAATCCACAAAAACGCAAGAACAGAAAATCCAAGCGAAAACGCAAGACAGAAAATGCAAGACCGTGAAAACCCACGAAATTTCAAAATCGAAAAGCCGACAAAAATGCAAGACGTGAAAAGCCACAAAAATTCAAGATGTTGAAAATCCAAGGATATGCAATGCATGTAATGCCACGAGATATTCTAGTCTCGAAAATCCACGAACATTCAAGACGTGAAATACCACGAAAAACCTGTTTGTTTCCATGAAAAGCCATAAAAATTCCAAAACTTGAAAAAGTCACGAAAATTCATAGACATGAAAAAGCCATGAAAACTCAAGATGTGAAAAGCCACAAATTTCAAGAAAGTGAAAACCACGAAAATTCAAAGAGTTACACCACAAAAATTCACGGCATAAAGCCACTACAATTGAAGACGTGTAAAGCCAGCGAAAATTCCAACACGTGAAAAGTCATAAAAATTTAAGACGTGAAAAGCCACGAAAATTCAGACGTGAAAACATGAAACTTCAAGACGTGAAAAGGGCCCATGAATTTTAAGACGAGGAAAGCAACAAAATTCAATCATAAAAAGACACGAAAATTTTAAGGACGTGAATAGCCCGAAAAATTCAAAGAGTGAAAAGCCAAGAAAATACAAGATTTTCGAAGCCACGAAAATACAAGACATGAAAAGCACGAAAATTTTAACACTGAAAAGTCACAAAATTTAAAAAAAAAAACAAAATGAAAAGCCAAGAAAAATCAAGATGTGAAATCCACGGATAATTCAATACATGTAAAGCCACGAGAATTACTAGGCTCGCACATCCACGAAAATTCAAACTTTGAAATGCCACATAATTTGTTCCCATGAAAAGCCATAAAAATATCAAAACATGAAAAGCCACGAAAATACAAGACATGAAAAGCATGAAATTTCAAGACGTGTAAAGCCAACGAAAATTCAAGACTGAAAAGTCAGAAAAATTTAAGACGGAAATGCCACGAAAATTCCAAGACATGAAAAACCATGAACTTCAGGTCTGAAAAGCCATGAAATTTTAAGACGAGGTAATTTCAATCCGTAAAGCCACAAAATTCAAGACGTGAAAGCCACGAAAATTTCAAAGAGTGTGAAAGCCACGAAATTTCCAAGACATGGAAAGCCACGACAATTCAAGATGTGAAAAGTTCTCAAAATGATAAGACATGATTAGCAAAGAAATTCAAGATGTGAAAAGCCACTTTTTTGAAGATGTGAAAAGAGCCATAAAATTCAAGACAACAAGCTACCGAAAATTCAAAAACGTAAAACGCCACGAAAAATGTAAGACAATAAAAAGCACGAAAGTTCAAAAAAGGTGTGGGGGAAAGCCACTTTTTTGAAGATGTGGAAAAGCACGAAAATTCAAGACGAGGAAAAAGCAACACGAAAATTCAAAAACTAAAACCGGCCACGAAAATGTAAGAACACGAAAAGCCACGAAAGTTCAAGACGTGAAAAGCCACGAAAATTGAAAAAGTGAAAAGCTACATATTTCAAGACGTGAAAGCCACGATTCAAGACAGGAATGTCAAACGAAAATATAAAAATGAGGAAAGCCACGAAAATTCAAGACACGAAATACCATGAAAAATTGTTCCATGAAATTTCAAGATGTGAAAAGCCACGAAAATTCAAGACAAGAAAAGCCATGAAATTTCAAGACGTGTAAAGCCACGAAAATTCAAGACGTGAAAAGATAGAAAAATTTAAGACATGAAAAGCCATGAAAATACAAGACGAGAATTGCAATGAAATTTCAAAACATGAAAAGCCACAAAAATACAAGACGTGAAAAGCTACGAAAATTCAAGAGTAAACACCCACGAAAGTTCAGAAGATATAAAAACACATGAAACTTCAAGACGTAAAGCCATGAAAAGATTAAGATGAGAAAGCACAAAAATTCATCCGTTAAAAACAATGAAAATTCAAGACGAGAAAAGCCACGATGGGATAAAGACGTGAAAAGCCACGAAAATTCAAGACGTGAAAAACCATGAAACTTCAAGATGTGAAAAGCCACAAAAATTCAAGATGTGAATAGCCACGAAAATACAAAACGAGAATTGTAACGAAAATTCAAAACATGAAAAGCCACGAATGTTAAAGATGTGAAAACCCACGAAAATTCAAAGCGTGAACTGCCACGAAAATTCAAGTCATGAAAAGCCATGAAAATTCAAGACGAGAATTGCAACGAAAATTCAAAACATGAAAAGCCACTGTTAAAGACGTGAAAATCTACGAAAATTCAAAGAGTGAACAGCCAGCAGAAAAGTTCAAGACATGAAAAAGCCACGAAAATTCAAGATGAAATTGCAACAAAAATTCAAAACATGAAAAGCCACTAAGGTTAAAGACGTGAATAGCCATGAAAATTCAAAGAGTGAGCAGCCACTAAAATACAAGACGTGCAAAGCCACGAAAATTCAAGACGTGAAAAGGCACAAAAATCAGATGTGAAAATCCACGAAATACAAGACCGAGTATTGCAACTAAAATTCAGAAAACAAAAAAAAGCCACGGAGATTCAAGATGTGAAAAGCCACGAAAATTCAAAGAGTGAACAGCCACGAAAATTCAAGACATGGAAAGCCACGCCAATTCAAGACGTGAAAAGCCACAAAAACTCAACACAGAAAAGCGCAAATTTTAAGACATGGAAGCCAAGATAAATTCAAGTCGTGTAAAGCATGAAATTCAATACATTAAAGCCACTAAGAATTTAGGCTCAAAATCCACGAAATTTCAAGACATGAAAAGCCACGAAAATCGAAAAAGTGAAAAGCCACATATTTCAAGATGTTGAAAAGCCTGAAAATTCATGGAGACGAGAAAAGCAACGAAAATTTCTAAAACGTGAAAAGCCACGAAAAAAAAAAAAATGGTAAGACAGAGAAAAGCCACGAAAATTCAAGACGTGAAAACGCCACATGAAAATTCAAAAAGTGACAAGAACACATATTTTCAAGTACGTGAAAAGCCAACGATTTCAAGAATGAGAAAAGAATGAAATTCAGAAACGTGGAAAAGTCACAAAAATGAAAAATATGAAAACCACGAAATCAAGACATGAAAAGCTAAAATTCAAGACGTGCCACAACCATCAAGATATGAAAAGTCAGAAAAATTAAGACGTGAATAGCATGAAAAATTCAAGACGTGAAAACCACGAAATTTAAGACGAGGAAAGCAACTAAATATTCAAACCTAAAAAAGCCACGTAAATACAGACGTGAAAAGCCACGAAAATTCAAAGAGTGAAAAGCCACTAAAATTCAATACGTGAAAAAGCCACGAAAATTCAATACCTAAAAGCCATGAAAATATCAAGACGAGAATTTGCAACGAAAATTCAAACATGAACAATCCACAAGATTCAAGACCTGAAAAGCACGAAAATTCAAGAGTATACAGCCACGAAAATACAAGACGAAGATTGCAACGAAAATTAAAAACATGAAAAGCCACGAAGGTTAAAGACGTGAAAAGCCACGAAAATAAAATCAAAGAGTGAACAGCACGAAATTTCAAGACATGAAAAGCCACGAAAAATTCAGTCATGAATAAGCCACGAAAAGAAATTCAACACGTGAAACAGTCACGGATATTCTGCAATTCTTGGCCTTGTACTTTCGTGGCCTTGTCACATCTGAATTTTTCGTGGCGTTTTCACTTCTTGAATTTTCGTGGATTTCCACGAATTTTTGCGTGGCTTTTTACGGATTGAATTTTTGTTGCTTTCCTCGTCTTAAAATTGTTTGTTTTTTATTTATTGTTTATTTTATTTTTTGCTTTTCACATCTGGAAGTTTCATGGTTTTTCACTTCATAAATTTTTCGTGGCTTTTCACTCCTTAAATTTTCCATGGCTTTACATGTCTTGAAATTTCGTGGCTTGTTCATGTTTGAATTTTTTATGGCTTTTCAAGGAACAGCTTTTTCATGGCATTTTCCACGTCTTGGAATTTTCGTGGATATTAGAGCCTTGAATGTATCGTGGATAACTTATTGAAATATCCGTGACTTTTCACCTGTTTGAATTTCGTGGCTTTTCATAGTCTTGAATTTTCGTGCTATTTCACTCTTTGAAAATTTTATGGCTTTTCACATCTTAACCGTCGTGTGCTTTTCATGTTTTGAATTTTCGTTTGAAATTCTCAGTCTTGAATTTTCAGCTTTTCATGTCTTCAATTTTCGTGGCTTTTCGCTTTTTGAATTTTCGTGGGTTTTCACGACTTGAATTTTCGTGGCTTTTCATGTTTTGTATTATCGTTGCAATTCTTGTCTTGTATTTTCATGGCTTTACATGTCTTGAATTATTGTGGCTTTTCACTCTTTGAATTTTCGTGGCTTTTCACATCTTAAATTTTTGTGAATTTCACGTCTTGAATTTTCATGGCTTTTCACATCTTGAAATTTCATGGCTTTTCATGTCATGAATTTTTCGTGGCTTTTCATGTTTTCTATTAATTTTTTGTGGCCTTTTCATGGAAACAATTTTTTTCGTGGCATTTCGTGTCTTGAATTTTCGTGGCTTTTCTCGTCTTAAATTTTCTTGGCTTTTCACGTTTTTGAATTTTCGTAGCTTTTCACTTGCAATATGTGTCTTTTCACTTTTTGCGAATTTTTGTGGTCTTTTCAATTTATTGAATTTTCGTTGGATTTTCTAACCTAGAATTTTCATGCTTTACATTTATATGAATATCCGTGCTTTAACTACACGTCTTGAATTTTTCCTTGGCTTTTCACAATCTTGAATCTTCGTGGCTTTATTCATGTTTTGGATTTTTGTTGCAATTCTGCAATCTTGTATTTTCGTGGCTTTTCACATCTTGATTTTATCGTGACTTTTTTTACGGATTGGAATATATTTGTTAGCTTTCCCCCTCGTGGCTTTTTCACGCGTTAATTTTCATGTGCTTTTTCATTCTTGAATTGTTTCGGTGGCTTTTCATGGTTTTTGAATTTTTCTGCTTTCATGGAACGATTTTTCAAATGGAATTTCACTCTTGAATTTTTCGTGATTTTCTGAGCCTATAATTCCTCGTGGCTTTACATGTATTGAATATCCGTGGATTTTCATGTCTTGAATTTTCCTTGAATTTTCACTTTGAATTTCGTGGCTTTTCACGTCTTGAAATCTTGTGGCTTTCATGATTTGAATTTTCATTGCAATTCTTGTCTTGTAATTTTGTGTGCTTTCACGTAATGTATTTTTCGTGGGCTTTTCACAGTCTTGAATTTTCGGTGGCTTTTATTACCGGTTTGAATTTTAGTTGCTTTCCTCGTCTAAATTTTTCGTGGCTTTTCAACGTCTAGAAGTTTCATGGTTTTTCACTGAAGAACGCGTAAATGTAGTCGTGAATTTTTCGTTGGCCTTTTTCCACATTCTTTCTTAAGATTTTCAATGTGCTTTTCACATTTTTGAATTTTTCGTGCTTTTCTTTCTTGAATCCGTGGCTTTTCACATCTTGAAACATGTGGCTTTTCACTTTTTGAATTTTTGTGGCTTTTCACCTTTTGAATTTTTATGGCATTTCACGTCTTGAATTTTCATGGATTTTCACGTTTTTGAATTTTCGTTGCTTTTCTCATCTTGAATTTTCGTGGCTTTTCAACGTCTTGAATATATAGGCGTTTTCACTTTTTTTTTTGAATTTTCATGATGGCTTTTTTCATCGTCTTGAATTTTCGTGGATTTTCCCGAGCCTTAGAATTCTCATGCTTTACATGTATTGAAATAATCTGTTCTTATCATGTCTTGCCCCTTGAATTTTCACTCTTTTTGTTTGGCTTTTCATGTCTTAAAATGTTGTGACTGTTTTCACGTTGTTGAATTTTCATGGCTTTTCAATGTCTTGAATTTTCGTGGGTGCATTTTCAACTGTCTTGAATCGTTTGTGGCTTTTTTAATTTTGTTTTTTATGTTTTGAATTTACGTTGCAATTCTAGTCTTGTATTTTTTCGTGCCTTTTCACGTCTTGAATTTACGTAGCTTTTTTTACCGTTTGAATTTTAGTTGCTTTCCTCGTCTAAATTTTCATGGCTTTTCACGTCTTGAAGTTTATGGTTTTCACATCTTGAAATGTATCATGCACTAACACGTCTTGTAAATTTCATGGCTTTTCATATCTCGAATTTATGGCTTTTCATGTTTTTAATTTTGTGACTATTCATGGAACAATTTTTTCATGTATGTCATGTCCTGATATTTTTAATGGCTCTTCTCGTCTTAGATTTTTTTGTGGCTTTTCACGTTTTTTGAATTTCCGTTGCTTTTCTCGTCCTTGAATCGTGGCTTTTCACGTTTTGAAATATGTGGCTTTTCACTTTTTGTATTTCGTCGTGGCATTTCTCCAGTCTGAATTTTCCGTGGCTTTTTTCAACGTCGTGAAATATGTGGCTTTTCCACTTCTTGAATTTTCGTGGGTTTTTTCGATCCTAGAATTTCTTGGTGGCTTTACAATGTAGTGAATACCATGTCTTTTCAACGTCTTGAATTTTCTTCTTGGCTTTTCACGTCTTAAAATTTTGCGACTTAACACAACGTGTTGAATTTTTGTGGCTTTTCACGTCTTGAATTGTCGTGGCTCTTCATGTCTTAAATTTTCATTGCTTTTCATGTCTTGAAATTTCATGGCTTTTTCATGTTTTTGAATTCTAGCATCATGGAACAATTTTTCCATGCATTTCCGTTCTTTGAATTTTCATGGATTTTCGAGCCTAGATTCTCGTGCCTTTACATGTATTGAATATCCGTGGCTTTTCACGTCTTGAATTTTCGTGGCTTTTCACGTCTTGAATTTTTTTGGCTTTTCACGTCTTGAATTTTCGTGGCTTTTCAATTTTGAATTTTCGTGGCTTTTCACGTCTTGAATTTTCGTGGATTTTCAGGTCTTTTTGTGGACTTTTGAGCCTAGAAAATTCAAGATGTGAAAAGCCACGAAAATTCAAGACGTGAGAAGGCACGAAAATTCAAGGCATGAAAAACCATGAAACTTCAAGACGTGAAAAGCCATGAAAATTTAAGACATGAAAAGTCACAAAAAATAAAAAAGTGAAAAGCCACATTTTTAAAGTCGTGAAAAGCCACGAAAATTCAAGTCAAGAAAAGCAACGAAAATTCAAAACGCGAAAAGCCACGAAAATTGAAGATGAGAAAAGCCACGAAAATTCAAGACAGAAATGCCATCAAAAATTGTTCCATGAAAAGCCACGAAAATTCAACACATGAAACGTCACAAACTTTTAAGACATGAAAAATCAAGAAAATTCAAGACGTGAAAAGCCACGGATATTCAATACAGGAGCATTCTAGGCTCGAAAATCCATGAAAATTCAAGACAAGAAAAGCCACAAAAATTAAAAAAGTGAAAAGCCACATATTTCAAGACGTGAAAAGCCACGAAAATTCAAGACGAGAAAAGCAACGAAATTCAAAACGTGAAATGCCACGACAATTTAAGACGAGAAAAGCAACGAAAATTCAAGACATGAAATGCCACAAAAAATTGTTCCATGAAAAGCCACAAAAATTCAAAACATGATAAGCCACGAAAAAGCAAGATATGAAAAGCCATGAAGATTCAAGACGTGAAAAGCTACGAAAATTCAACACGTGAAATTCACAAATATTTAAGAGGTGAAAAGCCTCGAAAATTCAAGACATGAAAAACAATGAAACTTCAAGACCTGAAATACCATGAAAAATTAAGACGAGGAAAGCAACTAAAATTCAAACCGAAAAAAGCCAAGAAAATTCAAGATGTGAAAAGCCATGAAAATTCAAAGATTTAAAAGCCACGAAAATTCAATACGTGAAAAGCCACGAAAATACAAGACAAGAATTGCAACAAAAATTCAAAACATGAAAAGCCACGAAAAAACGTCAAAAAAGATACATAAATTCAACACATGGAATGCTACAAAAATTCTAGGCTCAAAAATCCACGAAAACTCAAGACATGAAAAGCCATGAAAATTCAAAATGTGAGAAGCCACAAAAATTCAAGACGTGAAATGCCACGAATAATTGTTCCATGGCAAGCCACGAAAATTCAAGACATGAAAAGCCACGAAAATTCAAGACATGAAAAGCCATGAATATTCAAGTTGTGAAAAGCCACAAAACTTCAAGACGTGAAGTCACAAAAATTGAAGACGTGAAAAGCCATGAAAATTTAAGACGAGCAAAGCAACAAAAATTCAATCCGTAAAAAGCCATGAAAATTCAAGACGTGAAAAACCACGAAAATTCAAAGAGTGAAAAGCCTCAAAACAATCAGAGTGAAAAGGCCCACGAAAATACAATATGAGAAATGCAAACAAAAAATTCCAAAACATGACAAGCCAACGAATGGTTAAAGACGTGAAAAGCCACGAAAATTCAGAGTGCACAGCCATGAAAATTCAAGTTATGAAAAGCCACGAAAATTCAAGACGTGAAATTCACAAAAATTTAAGACGTGAAAAGCCACGAAAATTCAACATGTGAAAAGCCAGTGAAATTCAATACATGTAAAGCCACGAAAATTCTAGGTTCGAAAATCCACGAAAACTCAGGACATGAAAAGCCACGAAAATGTAAGACGAGAAATGCCACGAAAATTCAAGACGTGAAATGCCACGAAAATTCAAAAATTGAAAAAACACATATTTCAAAGCCACGCCAAACCACGAAGGTTAAAGACGTGAAAAGCCACGAAAATTCAGAGTGCACAGCCATGAAAATTCAAGACATATTTCAAGACACGAAAATCCACGATTCAAGACGAGAAAAGCAAGTAAAATTCAAAAACGTGAAAAGCCACGAATATTTAAGACGAGAAAAGACACAAAAATTCAAGACATGAAATACCACGAAAATACAAGACGAGAATTGCAACGAAAATTGAAAACATGAAAAGCCACAAAGATTCAAGACGTGAAAAGCCACGAAAATTCAAAGATTGAACAGACCTGAAAATTCAAGACATGAAAAGCCACGAAAATTGAACACGTGAAAAATCACAACATTTTAAGACATGAAAAGCCAAGAAAATTCAAGACGTGAAAAGCCACGGATATTCAATACATGTAAAGCCACGAAAATTCAAGGCTCGAAAATCCACGAAAATTCACGACATGAAAAGCCACAAAAATTCAAAAAGTGAAAAGACACATATTTCAAGACGTGAAAAGCCATGAAAATTCAAGACGAGAAAAGCAAAAAAATTCAAATACGTGAAAAGCCACGAAAATTCAAGACGAGAAAAGCAAAAAAATTCAAATACGTGAAAAGCCACGAAAATTTAAGACGAGAAAAGCCGCGAAAATTCAAGACATGAAATGCCATGAAAAATTGTTCCACGAAAAGCCACAAAAATTAAAAACATGCAAACAATTCAAATAAAATTTCAAGATGTGAAAAGCCACGAAAATTAAAGGCATGAAATTCATAAAAATTTAAGACGTGGAAAGCCACGAAAATTCAAAGAGTGAAAAGCCAAGATAATTCAAGACATGAAAAGCCATGAAAATACAAGACAAGAATTGCAACGAAAATACAAAACATGAAAAGCCACGAAAATTCAAGTCGTGAAATCATACGTAATTTCAACACATGCAATGCCACAAAAATTCTATGCTCAAAAATCCACGAAAACTCAAGACCTGAAAATCCACGAAAATTCAAGATGTGAAAACCCACGAAAATTCAAAAATTGAAAAGCCACAAAAATTCAAGACCTGAAAAGCCATGAAAATTCAAGACATGAAAAGCCAAGGATATTCAATAAATGTAATGCCACAAGAATACTAGGCTCGAAAATCCACGAAAATTTCAAGACGTGAAATGCAACGAATTCCACGAAATAATTGTTCCATGGGAAAACCACGAAAATTCAAAGAGTGACATATGCAAAGCCACGAAAATTCAAGACATGTAAAAGTCCACGCAATGAAATTTCAAGACGTGAAAAGCCACGAAAATTCAAGACATGAAAAGTCACGAAGGGTTAAAGATTGAAAAGCCATTAAAATTCAAGACAGCCAATGAAAATTGAAGAAGAAAAGGCCACGAATTCCAAGAGACGAAAAGTCAAGACGTGAAATCACAAAAATTAAAGAAGTTGAAAACATGAAACTTCAAATGTGAAAAGCCACGAAATTTTAAGACGAGGAAAACGACAAGTAAAAATTCAAAAACCGGAAGAAAAGCCACAAAATTAAAACGAAGAAAAGCCACGAAAATTCAAGACGTGAAAAGCCACGAAAATACGACCAGACGCGAATTGCAAAAAAATTCAAAACATGAAAAGCCACAAAGATTCAAGACATGTAGAAAAGCCACGAAAATTGAAAAACAGACATGAAAATTCAAAGTGAACAGAAAACATGAAAATTTCAAGACATGAAAGCCATCCACGAGTCAAGAATACAAGTAAAATTCAAAAACGTGAAGAAAGCCACAGAAACTTAAGACGAGAAGTCACAAAAATCTAAGACTGAAAAACCACGAAAATAAGAGAGGAAAGCAACAAAAATTCAACCGATAAAAGCCACAAAGATTCAAGACGTGAAAAGCCACGAAAAATTCAAAGAGTGAACAGCCTGAAAATTCAAGACTGAAAAGCCCGAAAATTCAAACCACGTGAAAAATCACAACATTTTTTAAGACATGAAAAGCATACAAGAAAATTCAAAAAGACGTGAAAAGCCACGGATATTACCAATACCTGTAAAGCCATGAAGAATCAAGCTCGAAAATCCATGAAAATTCACGACATGAAAAGCCACAAAAATTCAAAAAGAACATATTTGAAAAGAAATACCACGAGACATATTGCAAGACATGAAAAGCCAGAAGACGACGTGAATTTTAAGTCGAGGAACAGCCATGAAAATTCAAGACGTAAAAAGCCACTAAAATTCAACAAAAAAATTCAAAAACGTGAAAGCCACAAAAAAAGTGAAAAGCCTCAGCGAAAATCACGAGAAATTGAAAAACGAAAATTCAAATACGTGAAAAGCCCCACGAAAATTTAAGACGAAAAGCCGCGAAAAATCAAGACATGAAATGCCATGAAATATTGTTCCACGAAAAAGCCGAAAATCCAATTAAACAACATGAAAACCACGAAAATTCAAGGAACGTGAAAAAAGCCATGAAATTTCAACAAGATGTGAAAAGCCACGAAATATTAAAGGCAATGAAATTGCATAAAAAATTGTAAAAACGTGAAAGCCACGAAAATTCAACAGAGTGAAAAGCCAAGAAATTCAAGACATGAAAAGCCATGAAAATACAAGACAAGAATGCAACGAAAAATACAAAACATGAAAAGCCTACGAAAATTCAAGACGTGATAAATCATAACGTAATTCACTCAACACATGCAATGCCACAAAAATTAAACTTGTAATATCGCATTTTCACAAAAATCACAGAGAGTGGTGAGACCTAAAAATCCACGAAAATTCCAAGGTGCACCCCCACTTGTGGCTCAAAAAATTGCAAAGCCCCACAAAAATTTCAAGACCTGAGAAAAGCATGAAAATTCAAGAACATGAATGCCACGGATATTCAATAAATTTAATGCGGTGCAGCAAGAAGACTAAGCTCGAAAAATCCACTCCGAAAATTCAAGACTGAAATGCCACGAATAATATTTAAGACATGGTGAAAAACCACGAAAATCAAACATTCAAAGCCACGAGAAAGTCAAGACATGAAAAGCCAATGAAATTTCAAGACATGAAAAGCCATTGAAAAACAAGACGTGAAAGATTCACGAAAATACAAAGACGTGAAAAGCCACGAAATAAAATACGTTGAAAAGACGTGAAATTCAACACATGAAACTTCAAGATGTGAAAAGCCACAAAATTTTAAGACGAGGAAAGCAACTAAAATTCAAACCGATAAAAAGCCACGAAAATTCAAGACGTAAAAGCCACGAAATTTCATATTCCCATGTGAAAAGCCACGAAAATACCAGACGAGAATTGCTACAGAAATTCAAAACATAAAACCACAAAGATTCAAGACGTGAAAAGCCACGAAAATTAAAAGAATGAGACAGACAACGAAAATTCAAAACATGAAAATCCCGAAAATTTTTTTTTTTCAAGACATGAAAAAGCATGAAAATTCCATGAAGCGATACAAGTTGTGAAAAGCCACAAAACTTCAAGACGTGAAGTCACAAAAATCTAAGACGTGAAAAACCACGAAAATTTAAGAAGAGGAAAGCAACAAAAATTCAATCCGTAAAAAGCCATGAAAATTCAAACGTGAAAAGCCACGAAAATTCAAAGAGTGAAAAGCCTCGAAAATTCAAGATGTGAAAAGCCACGAAAATACAAGATGAGAAATGCAACAAAAATTCAAAAGATGAGAAGCCACGAAGGTTAAAGACGTGAAAAGCCAGGAAAATTCAAGACATGAAATACCATGACTGCAAGACATGAAAAGCCACGAAATTTTAAGACGAGGAAAGCAATTAAAATTCAAACCGTAGCCGGCCCCCCAAAAGCCACTAAAATTCAAAACGTGAAAAGCCACGAAAATTCAATACGTGAAAAGCCTCGAAAATACAAGACGAGAATTGCAACGAAAATTCAAAACATGAAAAGCCACAAAGATTCAAGACGAGAAAAGCCGCGAAAATTCAAGACATGAAATGCCATGAAAAATTGTTCCACGAAAAGCCACAAAAATTAAAACATGAAAAGCCACGAAAATTCAAGACATGAAAAGCCATGAAATTTCAAGATGTGAAAAGCCACGAAAATTCACGAAAATTAAATCCCACAAATTCAAGGCATGAAAAGCCATGAAATTTCCAAGACGTGAAAGCCACGAAAATTCAAAGAGTGAAAAGCCACGATAATTCAAGACATGAAAAGCCATGAAAATACAAGACAAGAATTGCAACGAAAATACAAAACATGAAATGCCAGCCACGAAAAATCAAGTCGTTGACGTAAATTCAACACATGCATGCACAAAAATTCTATGCACAAAAGTCCAAGTCCACAAAAACTTCCTACTCAAATTAACGAAAATTCAGATGTGAAAATCCCACGAAAATTCCAAAAAATTGAAAAGCCACAAAAATCAAGACGTGAAAACCAGCCATGAAAAATTCAAGACTTGAAAAGCCAGGAATTCAATAAATGTAATGCCAACAGAATACTAGCTCGAAACATCCACGAAAATTCAAGACGTAAATGCCACGAATAATTGTTCTATGGAAAATCCACGAAAATTTCAAGACATGCAAAGCCACGAAAAATGCAAGACATGAAAAGCAATGAAATTTCAAACGTGAAAAAGCCACGAAAAACTTCAAGACGTTGAAAAGTCAGCCAAAATTTCAAGACGTGAAAAGCCACGAAAATTTAAACCCGAGGCAAGACGTGAAATTCAATCGTAAAAAAATTAAAATTCAAGATGTGAAAAGCCACGATAATTCAGACGAAAAAGCCTAAATACAAACGACAAGAAAGCCACGAAAATTCAAGACGTGAAAAGCCACGAAAATTTACATTTCGTGAAAAGCCACGAAAATTTAACCAGATGAGAATAGCAACGAAATTCAAAACATGAAACGCCTCAAAGAAGAACGTGAAAAGCCACAAAATTCAAAGAACGAACAGACACGAAAATTCAAAACTGAAAAGCCACGAAAATTGCAAGACATGAAAAGCAGAAAATTCAAGACAGAAAAGCCACGAACGTGAAAAGCCACGAAATTCAAAGAGTGAAAAGCCTCAAAATTCAAGATGTGAAAAACGAAAATACGATAATGCAACAAAAAGTTCAAAAGATAGAAGCCACGAATGTTAAAATGAAAGCCAGAAAATTCCAAGACATGAATCCATGACTGCGAGACATGAAAAGCCACGAAATTTTAAGACGAGGAAAGCAACTAAAATTCAAACCGTAAAAAGCCACTAAAATTCAACGTGAAAAGCCACGAAAATTCAATACGTGAAAAGCCTCGAAAATACAAGACGAGAATTGCAACGAAAATTCAAATACGTGAAAAGCCACAAAAATTTAAGACGAGAAAAGCCGCGAAAATTCAAGACATGAAATGCCATGAAAAATTGTTCCACGAAAAGCCACAAAAATTAAAAACAGAAAACCTCGAAAATTCAATGAAAAGCCAGTTAAATTTCCAAGATGTAAAGCCACGAAAAAGGCATCAGGAAATTCCATAAAATTTTAAGACGTGGAAAGAAAATCCACGAAAATTCAAAGAGTGAAAAGCCAAGAATATTCAAGACATGAAAAAGCCTGAAAATACAAGACAAAATTGCAACGAAAATACAAAACATGAAAAGCCACGAAAATTCAAGACGAAATGACATCATACGTAATTTTCAACATACAATTCCACAAAATTCGATGCTCAAGAAATCCACGAAAACTAAGACCTAAAAATCCACGAAATTTCAAGACATGAAAAGCCACGATTCAAAAATTGAAAGTCCACAAGAAAATTCAAGACCTGAAAACATGAAAAATCAAGGACTTGAAAAGCCAAGGATATTCCCAATAAATGTTGCCCATCGTGAAAAGTTAGGCTCGAAAATCCACGAAAAAAAATTCAAGACGTGAAATGCCACGAATAATTGTTCCATGGAAAACCACGAAAATTCAAGACATGCAAAGCCACGAAAATTCAAGACATGAAAAGCAATGAAATTTCAAGACGTGAAAAGCCACGAAAATTCAAGACGTGAAAAGTCAGAAAAATTTAAGACGTGAAAATCCACGAAAATTCAAGACGTGAAATACCATGAAACTTCAAGATGTGAAAAGCCACGAAATTTTAAGACGAGGAAAGCAACTAAAATTCAAACCGAAAAAAGCCACGAAAATTCAAGACGTGAAAAGCCACGAAAATTCAATACGTGAAAAGCCACGAAAATACAAGACGAGAATTGCAACGAAAATTCAAAACATGAAAAGCCACAAAGATTCAAGACGTGAAAAGCCACGAAAATTCAAAGAGTGAACAGACACGAAAATTCAAGACGTGAAATGCCACGAAAATTCAAGACATGAAAAGCCACGAAAATTCAAGATTCCATGAAAAGACCCATGAAAAGCCACACAAAGACAAATGAAGATTTAAAGCAACATAGGAAAATTCAAACGTGAAAAGCCACGATAAATTCAAAGAGTGTAAAGACTCGAAAATTCAAAGATGTGAAAAGCCACGAAAATACAAGATGAGAAATGCAACAAAAATTCAAAAGATGAGATGCCACGAAGGTTAAAGACGTGAAAAGCCAGGAAATTCAAGACATGAAATACCATGACATGCAAGACAAAAAACCACAAATTTTAAGAGGATGGAAAGCAACTAAAATTCAAACCGTAAAAAGCCAGAAAATTCACAATAAATGTGAAAGCCAACGAAAATTCATATGTGAATAGCCTCGAAAATACAAGACGAAATTGCAACGAAATTTGAACATACGATATTCAATACAAGAAGATTCAAGACATAAAAAGCTGTACAATGCCCGGATTTTCAACGTAAGAATTCAAGCGAAAATTCAAGACGAAAATGCCACAAAAAAATTGCCATGAAAAAGCCACGAAAATCAACAGAAAAGCCACAAAAATTCAAAAAAGTGAAAAGACACAATTTTCAAAGACGTGAAAAGCCACAAAAATTCAAGACAGAAAAGCAAAAAAATTTCAAAACGTGTAAAGCCAACGAAAATTTAAGACAGAAAAAGCCGCGAAAAATTCAAGACATGAAATGCCATGAAATCAATTGTGTCCAACGGAAAACCACAAAAATTAAAACAGAAAACAACGAAAATTCAAGACACTGAAAAGCCATGAAATTTTCAAGATGTGAAAATGCCACGTAAAAAGTCAAGGGCAGTGAAATTCATAAAATCTTTAAGACGTGGAAAGCCGAAAATTCAAAGAGTGAAAAGCCACGAAGAATTCAAGAAACACAAGAAAAGCCATGAAAATACAAGACAAGAATTCAACGAAAATTACAAAACCTGAAAATTCGCCACGAAAATTCAAGTCGTGAATTGCATACGTACATTTCAACACATTGCAATGCCACAAAAATTCTATGCTCAAAAATCCACGAAAACTCAAGACCTGAAAATCCATCCACGAAAATTCAGATGTGTAAAACCCACGAAAATTCAAAAAGTGAAAAGCCACAAAAATTCAAGACCTGCAAAGGCCCCATGAAAATTCAAGACAAAAAGCCACGGATATTCAATAAATGTAATGCCACGAGAATACTAAGGCTCGAAAATCCACGAAATTCAAAGACGTGAAATGCCAAGAATAAATTGTTATGGAAAACAACGGAAACAGAATAATTGTTCCATGAAAACGAAAATCACGAATTCAATTCAAAGTTCAGAGACATTAATAAAAGCCATGAAAATTTCAAGACGTGAAAAGCCCACGAAAATTCAAGACGTGAAAACAGAAAAAATTTAAGACGTGCAAAAGCAGCCTCACGCAAGACGTGAAATAGCCACATCTTGATAACTTCATCTCATTCCGTTGACGTGAAAAGCCACTATCGAAAATTTAAGCACGAAAGGAAGAAAATTCAAACCAAGATGAAAAGCCACCCTCAAAACTTCAAGATTGTGAAATGAGCCACGAATAAACAACCAAACAATAGGCGAAGAAAAAACCTAAAAATTAAAACATCAACACTAAAAGCCACGCCGTAGGACCTCTCAAAAGACTGTAGAAAACACCGCCCACATAAACACGACCAATCATAGATGTCAGTCAATTTCATGCACAGCCACATACAATACAAAATCAAGAATGAAAAGCCACAAATTCAAAGACAATAGAAAAGCAATGACGAAAATCTTCTATCAAGACGGGACACAGAAACGACACAACTCCCCCCAGGCCGCACACACATTCTACAATAGCGTACGGAGGGGAGTACAACAAAGGGATTGGGTCGGGAGGGGGGGAGTGCCTACACAAGCACGAATAATTCAAAGAACGTGAAAAAAACAACAACACGAAAATTCAAGAGAACGTGACAAGTCATTTCATAACTTCAAGTGACTGTGGAAGCACAGCCAGAAATTTTCCCACGCTCGGAAAGCAACTCAAAATCAACACGCACCTGTCCAAAGAGTCCAAACCAAGAACCCCCCGAAAAGAAAGCCCAGACCCATGTCAACGAAATTCAAGACCATGAAGAAGCCATGAAAATTCAAACGTAACAGCCACGCAAAACAAGAATTGCAACGAAAATTCAAAGACATGAAAAGCCCTCGAAAATTCAAGAACGTGAAAAAGCCACGAAAAATTCAAGTGAACAACACGAAAATTCAAGACGAGAAATGACAACAAAAATTCAAACATGAAAACCACGAAGGTTAATTCAAGACGTGAAAAGCACAGGAAAATTCAAAGTGAACAGACATGAAAATGCAAGACATGTAAACCCACGAAAATTCAAAAAATTGAAAAGTCCATCACAAACATTTCAAACGTGAAAAGCCACAGAAAATTCTAAGACAAGGATATTCAATACATGAAAAGCCACGAGAATCCAAGCCACTAAAAGCTCCCAAATTCACGGTGAAAAGCCACAAAATTTCAAAAATTGAAAAGACAATACAATTTCAAGAAGACGTGAAAAGCACGAAAATTCAAGACGAGAAAAGCAAAAAAATTCAAAAACGTGAAAAGCCACGAAAATTTAAGACGAGAAAAGCCGCGAAAATTCAAGACATGAAATGCCATGAAAAATTGGTTTCCTGACAAAAAAAAACATGAAAAGCCACGAAAATTCAAGACATGAAAAGCCATGAAATTTCAAGATGTGAAAAGCCACGAAAATTAAAGGCATGAAATTCATAAAAATTTAAGACGTGAAAAGCCCACGAAACATTCAAAAGTGAAAAGCCACGAAATCAAGACATGAAAAGCATAAAAATACAAGACAAGAATTGCAACGAAAATACAAATACAGGAAAGCCACGAAAATTCGGTCAAACGACGAAACGCTAAAAAATTCAAAAACGTGAAAAGCAGATGTGAAAACGAAAATTTAAGTCACAAAAATTCTTTTATGCTCAAAAATTCCACGACATTAAATCAAGACGTGAACATGTCACAAATAATTGTTGCATGGCAAGCCACGAAAATTCAAGACATGAAAAGCCACGAAAATTCAAGACATGAAAAGCCATGAATATTCCAAGTTGTGAAAAGCCACAAAACTTCAGAGAACGTGAAGTCACAAAAATTTAAGACGTTGAAAAGCCAAAAATTTAAGACAGGAAAGCAACAAAAATTTCATCCGTAAAAAGCCATGAAAATTCAAGACGTGAAAAGCCACGAAAATTCAAAGAGTGAAAAGTCTCAAAACATCAAGATGTGAAAAGCCACGAAAATACAAGAGAGAAATGCAACGAAATTCAAAACATGAAAAGCCACGAAGGTTATTTTTCAAGATGTGAAAAGCCACGAAAATTCAGAGTGCACAGCCACGAAAAAAATTCAAGTTTAAGACGTGAAAAGCCACGAAAATTCCACAAAGAGTGAAAAGCCCGAAAATCGCTCAAGACATGAAAAGCCATGAAACTACAAGACAAGAATTGCAACGAAAATACAAAACATGAAAAGCCACGAAAATTCAAGTCGTGAAAACATACGTAAATTCAACACATGCAATGCCACAAAAATTCTATGCTCAAAAATCCACGAAAACTCAAGACCTGAAAATCCACGAAAATTCAAGATGTGAAAACCCACGAAAATTCAAAAATTGAAAAGCCACAAAATTTCAAGACGTGAAAAGCCACAAAAATTCAAGACAAGAAAAACCACGGATATTCAATACATGTAAAGCCACGAGAATTCAAGGCTCGAAAATCCACGAAAATTCACGACATGAAAAGCCACAAAAATTCAAAAAGTGAAAAGACACATATTTCAAGACGTGAAAAGCCACGAAAATTCAAGACGAGAAAAGCAAAAAAATTCAAAAACGTGAAAAGCCACGAAAATTTAAGACGAGAAAAGCCGCGAAAATTCAAGACATGAAATGCCATGAAAAATTGTTCCACGAAAAGCCACAAAAATTAAAAACATGAAAAGCCACGAAAATTCAAGACATGAAAAGCCATGAAATTTCAAGATGTGAAAAGCCACGAAAATTCAAGGCGTGAAATCAGAAAAATTTAAGACGTGAAAAGCCACGAAAATTCAAAGAGTGAAAAGCCACGATAATTCAAGACATGAAAAGCCATGAAAATACAAGACAAGAATTGCAACGAAAATACAAAACATGAAAAGCCACGAAAATTCAAGTCGTGAAAACATACGTAATTGCACGTTAACGAAACATTGCCACAAAAATCTATCAAAAATCCACGAAAACTCAAGACGAAAATCCACCACGAAAATTCAAGATGTGAAAACCCACGAAAATTCAAAAATGAAAAGCCACAAATATTTTCAAATTGTGAAAGCCACAAAAAAAAAACAAACAAAAAAAATTCAAGACATGAAAAAACATATCAATACATGTAAAGCTACACAGAATCAAGGCTTCGAAAATCCACGAAAATTCACAAATGAAAAGCCACAAAATTCAAAAAGTGATAAAAACATAGTTCAAAGACGTGAAAAGCCAACGCAAAAAGACGAAAAGCAAAAAAATTCAAAAATCCGTAAAAAGCCACGCAAATTTAAGAACAGAAAAGCCGCGAAAATTCAAGACATGAAAAGCCATGAAAAAAAATTGTTCTCCACGGTAATTCAATACATGAAAAGCCACGAAAATTCACGAAAATCCATGAAAAATTTGAAAAGCCACGAAAAATTCAAGGCGTGCGTGAAATTCATAAAAATTTAAGACGTGAAAAGAAAATTCAAAGAGTGAAAAGCCACGATAATTTTCAAGACATGAAAAGCCATTGAAACTACAAGACCAAAAATTGCAAGAAATACAAAACATGAAAAGCACGAAAATTTCAGTCGAGTCGGAAAACATACGTAAATTCAACTACAATGCAATGCCACAAAAATTCTATGCTCAAAAATCACACGAAAACTCCCAAGACCTGAAAATCCACGAAAATTCAAGATGTGAAAACCCACGAAAATTCAAAAATTGAAAAGGCACAAAAATCCAGACGTGAAAAGCCACAAAAATAAGACAAGAAAAACCACGAAATTCAATAAATGTAAAGCGCACGAGAATATTAGAGGCCTCGAAAATCCACGAAAAAAATTGAAAAAAGCAACGAAATCAAGACATGAAAACAAAATTCAAGTTGTGAAAAGCCACAAACTTTCAAGAACGTGAAGACACATATTTGAAAAGCCACGAAAATTTAAGACGAGGAAAGTGAAAAGCCACGAAAATTCAAGACGCCTCAAAACTCACAGATGTGGAAAGCCTCGAAAATACAAGATGAGAAATGAAAAAAAAATTCAATTCACAAAAATTTAAGACGTGAAAAAAGAAAATTCAACACGTGAAAACATTGAAATTCAATACCATGAAAAAAGCCACGATCTAGGTTCGAAAATCCACTGAAAAGCAGGACATGAAAACAGAAAATGTAACGACGAGAAATGCCAACGAAAATTCAGAGAATGAATTAGCCATGAAAATTCAAAAATTGAAAAAAATAACACATATTTCCACGAGCACGATTCAAGCCGAGAAAAGCAAAAATTAAAACATGAGAAAGCCCCGAAAGACACGAAAAATTCAAGACATGAAATACCACATGAAAAATTTTCATGTAAACCACAAAAATTAAAAAGATGAAAAGCCACGAAAAAATTCAGACGCAAGAAATTCAAGACGTGAAAATCCACGAAAATTCAAGACGTGAAAGTCAGAAAAACGTTAAAGAGTGAAAAGCCACGATAATTGACATGAAAATCCACGAAAATTCAAGAATTGAAATACAAAACATGAAAAGCCACTTCAAGATGTGAAAAGCCACGAAATTTTAAGACGAGGAAAGCAACTAAAATTCAAACCGTAAAAAGCCACGAAAATTCAAGACGTGAAAAGCCACGAAAAATTCAATATTGAAAAGCCACAAAAATACAAACGGAGAATTGCAACGAAAATTCAAAACATGAAAAGCCACAAAGATTCAAGACGTGAAAAGCCACGAAAATTCAAAGAGTGAACAGACACGAAAATTCAAGACGTGAAATGCCACGAAAAATTGTTCCATGGAAAGCCACGAAAATTCAAGACATGAAAAGCCACGAAAATTCAAGACATGAAAAGCCATGAATATTCAAGTTGTGAAAAGCCACAAAACTTCAAGACTTGAAGTCACAAAAATTTAAGACGTGAAAAGCCACTACAAATGTCAGGAAAGCAAACAAAAAAAATCCATAAAAAGCCTTGAAAATTCCAACGTGAAAAGCCAAAAGAAAATTCCGAAAATACGAAAATTCAAAACATGAAAAGCCACAAGCCACGAGTGAAAAGATAAATATAAATTCCACATAGAAAATTCAAGCCACAAAAATTCAATGCCAAAATCCAGACATCCACGGAAAAGCAACGACCTGAATTCAAAATCCCACGTGAAACAATTTCAAGACGTGAAAAAAACTTCTCGAAATATCATGAAAATTGAAAAGCCACAAAAAAATTCAAGACATGAAAAGCAATGATAAAGACGTGAAAAGCCATTCAGACGTGAAAGTCAAAAATAAGACGTGAAATCCCACGTAATTCAAGACTTCGTGAGAAATGCAACAAAAATCAAGACGTGAAAAGCCACAAAACATCACGAAAATACAAGACGAAATGCTAACGAAAATTCAAAAAACATGAAAGCTCAAAACTTCAAGATTGAATAATACGAAGGTTTCCACTTTTATGAAAAGAAACATTCCACGACGTAAATTCAAGTGCGAAAATACAAGTTATGAAAAGCCACGAAATTCAAGACCTGAAATTCAGCACGTGAAATTCAAACACGTGAAAAGCCAGTGGAAATTCAATACATGTAAAGCCACGAAAAATTCTAGGTTCGAAAAATCCACGAAAACTGACATAAAAGCCACGAAAATGTAAGACGAGAAATGCCACGAAAATTCAAGACGTGAAATGCCACGAAAATCAAAAATTGAAAAAACACATATTTCAAGACATGAAAAGCCACGATTCAAGACGAGAAAAGCAAGGAAAATTCAAAAAACAACGAAAAGGACACTCCCGAAAATTCACGACATAAAAAGCCACAAAAATTCAAAAAGTGAAAAAGACACATATTTCAAGATGAAAAGCCACGAAAATTCAAGACGATAAAAAGCAAGAATTCAAAAAACATGAAAAGCCACGAAAATTTTAAGACGAGAAAAGCCATGAAGACATGCGAAAATTTTCCATGTAAAGTCACAAAAATTAAAAACATGAAAAGCCACGAAAATTCAAGACATGAAAAGCAATGAAATTTCAAGACGTGAAAAGCCACGAAAATTCAAGACGTGAAAAGTCAGAAAAATTTAAGACGTGAAAATCCACGAAAATTCAAGACGTGAAATACCATGAAACTTCAAGATGTGAAAAGCCACGAAATTTTAAGACGAGGAAAGCAACTAAAATTCAAACCGTAAAAAGCCACGAAAATTCAAGACGTGAAAAGCCACGAAAATTCAATACGTGAAAAGCCACGAAAATACAAGACGAGAATTGCAACGAAAATTCAAAACATGAAAAGCCACAAAGATTCAAGACGTGAAAAGCCACGAAAATTCAAAGAGTGAACAGACACGAAAATTCAAGACGTGAAATGCCACGAAAAATTGTTCCATGGAAAGCCACGAAAATTCAAGACATGAAAAGCCATGAAAAATCAAGACATGAAAAGCCATGAATATTCAAGTTGTGAAAAGCCACAAAACTTCAAGACGTGAAGTCACAAAAATTTAAGACGTGAAAAGCCACGCAAATTTAAGACGAGGAAAGCAACAAAAATTCAATCCGTAAAAAGCCATGAAAATTCAAACGTGAAAAGCCACGAAAATTCAAAGAGTGAAAAGCCTCGAAAATTCAAGATGTGAAAAGCCACGGATATTCAATACATGTAAAGCCACGAAACTAAGGCTCGAAAATCCATGAAAATTCACGACATGAAAACCCACGAAAATTCACTCAAGGCGTGAAATTCATAAAAATTTTAAGGCGGTGAAAAGCCACAAAAATTTAAAGAGTGAAAAGCCACGATAATTCCAAGACATGAAAAGCCATGAAAATACAAGGACAAGAATTGCAAAACGAAAATACAACACATGAAAAGCCACGAAAATTCAAGTCGTGAAAACATACGTAAATTCAACACATGCAATGCCACAAAAATTCAATGCTCAAAAATCCACGAAAAATCAGACCTGAAAAATCCAACGAAAATTCAGATGTGAAAACCCACGAAAAAATTCAAAAATTGAAAAGTCCAAAAAATTCAAGACTTTGTAAAGCCACCGAAAAATCTAGGCAAGAAAAGGCACGGATATTCAATAAATGGTAACAACCTACGAGAATACTAGCTCGAAAAATCCACGAAAATTCAAGACGTGAAATGCACGAATAAGTGTTCCATGGAAAGCCACGAAAATTCAAGACATGAAAAGCCACGAAAATTCAAGACATGAAAAGCCATGAATATTCAAGTTGTGAAAAGCCACAAAAACTTCAAGACTTGAAGTCACAAAAATTTAAGACGTGAAAGCCATGAAAATTTAAGACGAGGAAAAACAACCAAAATTTACAATCCCGTATAAAAGCCATGAAAATTCAAGACGTGAAAAGCCACGAAAATTCAAAGAGTGAAAAGCCTCAAAACTTCAAGATGTGAAAAGCCACGAAAATACAAATGAGAAAATGGCAAACAAAAATTCAAAACATGAAAAGCCACGGAAGGTTAAAGAAGACGGTGAAAAGCCACAAAATTCAGAGTGCACTCCACGAAAATTCAAGTTATGAAAAGCCAGTGGAATTCAAATACATGTAAAGCCCGAAAATTCTAGGTTCGAAAAATCCACGAAAACTCAGGACATGTTACAAGCCACGAAAATGTAAGACGAGACATGCCACGAAAATTCAAGACGTAAATGCCACGAAAATCAAAATTGAAAAAACACATCATTTCCAATACATGAAAAGCCACATTCAAGACTAAAAAGCAAGGAAAATTCAAAAACATGAAAAGCCACTAAAATTTAAGACGAGAAAAGACACAAAAAATTCAAGACAATGAAATACCCACGAAAAAATTTTTTCCATGTAAAGTCAGCAAAAAATTAAAACATGAAAAGCCACGAAAATTCAGACATGAAAGCAATGAAATTTCAAGACGTGAAAAGCCACGAAAATTCAAGACGTGAAAAGTCAGAAAAATTTAAGACGTGAAAATCCACGAAAATTCAAGACGTGAAATACCATGAAACTTCAAGATTTGAAAAGCCCACGAAGTTTTAAGACGAGGAAAGCAACTAAAATTCAAACCGAAAAAAGCCACGAAAATTCAAGACGTGAAAAGCCACGAAAATTCAATACGTGAAAAGCCACGAAAATACAAGACGAGAATTGCAAACGAAAATTCAAAACTGAAAAGCCACAAAGATTCAAGAGCCGTACGTAAAAGCCACGAAAATTCAAAGAGTGAACAACAAACGAAAATTCAAGACGCTGAAATGCCAACGAAAAATTGTTCCAATGGAAAGGCCACGAAAGAATTCAAGACATGAAGCCATGAAAAATCAAGACATGAAAAGCCATGAATATTCATTGAAAGCCACAAAACTTCAAGACGTAAAGTCACAAAAATTTAAGACGTGAAAAGCACGCAAATTTAAGAAAGGAAAGGCAACAAAATTCCAATACACACACACACACAAAAGCCATGAAAAATTCAAACGTGAAAAGCCACGAAAATTCAAAGAGTGAAAAGCCTCGAAAATTCAAGATGTGAAAAGCCACGGATATTCAATATCGTAAAGCCACACGAGAATCCAAGGCTCGAAAATCCATGAAAATTCACGACATGAAAAGCCACGAAAATTCAACACGTGAAAAATCACAACATTTTAAGACATGAAAAGGCCAAGAAAATTCAAGACGTGAAAAAGCCACGATATTCAATTACAGTAAAAGCCACGAGAAGTCAAGGCAACGAAAATTCCATGAAAATTCACGACATGAAAAGCCACAAAAATTCAAAGTGAAAAGACACATATTTCAAGACGTGAAATTCATAAAAATTTAAGACGTGAAAAGCCACGAAAATTCAAAGAGTGAAAAGCCACGATAATTCAAGACATGAAAAGCCATGAAAATACAAGACAAGAATTGCAACAAAAATACAAAACATGAAAAGCCACGAAAATTCAAGTCGTGAAAACATACGTAAATTCAACACATGCAATGCCACAAAAATTCTATGCTCAAAAATCCACGAAAACTCAAGACCTGAAAATCCACGAAAATTCAAGATGTGAAAACCCACGAAAATTCAAAAATTGAAAAGCCACAAAAATTCAAGACTTGAAAAGCCACGAAAATTCAAGACAAGAAAAGGCACGGATATTCAATAAATGTAACACCATGAGAATACTAGGCTCGAAAATCCACGAAAATTCAAGACGTGAAATGTCACGAATAATTGTTCCATGGCAAGCCACGAAAATTCAAGACATGAAAAGCCACGAAAATTCAAGACATGAAAAGCCATGAATATTCAAGTTGTGAAAAGCCACAAAACTTCAAGACGTGAAGTCACAAAAATTTAAGACGTGAAAAGCCATGAAAATTTAAAGAAGAGGAAAGCAATCAAAAATTCAATCCCGTAAAAAAAAGCCATGAAAATTCAAGACGTGAAAGCCACGAAATTCAGAAGAGTGAAGAAGCTTCAAAAATCAAGAATGAAAAGGGCCACGAAAATACAAGATGAGAAATGCAACAACAATTTCAAAACATGAAAAGCCACGAAGGTTAAAGACGTGAAAAGCCATGAAAATTCAGAGTGCACAGCCACGAAAATTCAAGTTATGAAAAGCCACGAAAATTCCAAGACCTGCAATTCACAAAAATTAAAACGTGGAAAGCCACGAAAATTCAACAACGTGAAAAGCCCAGTGGAATTCAATACATGTAAAGCCAAAACGAAAATTCTTAGGTTCGAAAATCCAGCGAAAACTCAGGACATGAAAAGCCACGAAAAAAATTTAAGACGAGAAATGCCACGAAAATTCAAGACGTGAGAAATGCCACAAAATTCAAAAATTGAAAAAACACATATTCAAGACATGAAAAGCCACGATTCAAGACGAGAAAAGCAAGGAAAATTCAAAAACAGAAAAGCCACTAAAATTTAAGACGAGAAAAGACACAGAAATTCAAGAACATGCTGAAATACCACGGAAAAATTTATCCAAGTAAAGTCACAAAATTAAAACATGAAAAGCCACGAAAATTTCAAGACATGAAAAGCAATGAAATTTCAAAGACGTGAAATCCAACGAAAATTCAAAGACGTGAAAAGTCAGAAAAATTTTTAAGACGTGAAAAATCCAAGAAAATTCAAGACTGAGATACCATGAAACTGCAAGATTGACACAGCCACGAAATTTAAGACGAGGAAACAAACTAAAATTCAAACCGATAAAAAGCCACGAAAATTCCAAAGACTGAAAAGCCACGAAAATTTCAATACGTGAAAAGCCACGAAAACAAGACGAGAATGCAACGAAAATTCAAAACATGGGAAAAAAAAAAAAAGCCACAAAGATTCAAGACGGTGAAAAGCCACAAACTTCAAAGGTGAACAGACACGAAAATTCAAGACTGAAATGCCACGAAAAATTGTTCCATGGAAAGCCACGAAAATTCAAGACATGAAAAAGCCATGAAAAATCAAGACATGAAAAGCCCAAAGAATATTCAAGTTGTGAAAAGCCACAAAAACTCAAGAACGTGAAGTCACAAAATTTTAAGACGTGAAAAAGCCACGCAAATTTTAAAAAGAGAAGGAAAGCAACAAAAATTCATCCGTAAAAATCCATGAAAATTTCACGACATGAAAAGCCACAAAAATTCAGATGGAAAACACCATATTTCCAAGACGTGAAATATCATAAAAATTTAAGACGTGTAAAAGCCACGAAAATTCAAAGAGTGAAAAGCCACGATAATTCAACAAGACATGTAAAAGCCATGAAAATACAAGACAAAATTGCAACAAAAATGCAAACAGAATAGCCTCGAAAATTTCAAGTCGTGAAAACATACTAAATTCAACACGATGCAATGCCACAAAAAGTCTATGCTCAAAAATCCACGAAAACCTTAAGACCATAAAATCCACGAAAATTCAAGATGTGAAAACCCACGAAATTCAAAAATTTGAAAAGCCACAAATAAATTCAAGACTTGAAAAGCCACGGGAATTCAAGACAAGAAAAGGCACGGATATTCAATTAAATTAACACATGAGAATACTAGCTCGAAAATCCACGAAAATTCAAGACGTGAATATGTCCACAATAATATGTTCACATGGCCAAAGCCACGAAATTCAAGACATGAAAAGCCACGAAAATTCAATACAGAAAAGCCATGAATATTCAAGTTTTGAAAAGTTCCCAAACTTCAACAAGACGTAAGTCACAAAAATTTTAAGACTTGAAAAGCCATGAAAATTTAAGAAGAGGAAAGCAAGCAAAAATTCAATATCCGAAAAAAGCCATGAACATTTCAAATCGTGAAAAGCCACGAAAATTCAAAGAGTGGAAAAGTCCTCAAAACTTCAAGAAGTGAAAAGCCACGAAAATACAAATGAGAAATGCAACAAAAATTCAAAACTAATCGAAAAGCAACAAGGTTAAATACGTGAAAACCATGAAAATTCCAGAGTGCACAGACACGAAAAATTCAAGTTTATGAAAAGCCACGAAAAATTCAAGACCTGAAATTTCACAAAATTTAAGACGTGGAAAGCCACGAAATTCAACACGTGAAAAGCCAGTGGAATTCAATACATGTAAGCCACGAAAATTCTAGGTTCGAAAATCACGAAAACCAGGACACTGAAAAGCCACGAAAAATGTAAGACGAGAATGGCACGAAAAATTCAAGACGTGAAAATGGCCACGGAAAATTCAAAAATTGAAAAAACACATATTTCAAGACATGAAAAGCCAACGATTTCAATACGAGAAAAAGCAAGGAAATTCAAAAACATGAAAATCCACTAAAATTTAAGAGACGAGAAAAGGACACAAAAATTCAAGACAATGAATAACCACGAAAAATTTTTCCATGTAAAGTCACAAAAATTAAAAACAATTAAAAGCCACGAAAATTTCAAGACAAGAAAAGCAATGAAATTTCAAGACCGTGAAAAGCCACGAAAATTCAAGACGTGAAAAGTCAGAAAAATTTAAGACGTGAAAATCCACGAAAATTCAAGACGTGAAATACCATGATACTTCAAGAATTGAAAAGCCACAGAAATTTTATAAGACGAGGAAAGCAAACTAAAATTCAAACCGTAAAAAGCCACGAAAATTCAAGACGTGAAAAGCCACGAAAATTCAATACGTGAAAAGCCACGAAAAACAAGACGAGATATGTGCGAACGAAAATTCAAAACATAAAAGCCAACAAAGATTCAAGATCGTGAAAAGCCAAGAAAATTCAAAGAGTGAACAGACACGAAAATTCAAGACGTGAAATGCCACGAAAAATTGTTCCATGGAAAGCCACGAAAATTCAAGACATGAAAAGCCATGAAAATTCAAGACATGAAAAGCCATGAATATTCAAGATTGTGAAAAAAGCCACAAAACCTTCAAGGACGTGAAAATTCACAAAAATTTAAGACTGAAAGAGCCACGCAAATTTAAGAAGAGAAAGCACCACAAAAATTTCAATCCGTAAAAAGCCATGAAAATTCAAACGTGAAAAGGCCATAGAAAATTCAAACGTGAAAAGCCACGAAAAATTCAAAGAGTGAAAAGCCTCGAAAATTCAAGATGTGAAAAAGCACGGATATTCAATACAAGTAAATGCCACGAGATCTAAGGCTCGAAAATCCATGAAAATTCACGACATGAAAAAGCCAACGAAAAATTCAACACTTGAAAAATCACAGACATTTTAAGACAAAGAAAAGCCAAGAAAATTCAAGACGTGAAAGCCACCGGAAATCAATACATTAAAGCACGAGAATTCAAGGCAAACAAAATCCATGAAAATTCACGACTTGAAAAGCCACAAAAATTCAGTGAAAAGACACATATTTCAAGACGTGAAATTCATACAAAATTTAAGCGATGAAAAGCACGAAAATTCAAAAGAGTGAAAACGCAAGATAATTCAAGAACATGAAAAAAGCCATGAGAAAAAACAAGACAAGAATTGCAAACGAAAAATACAAAACATGAAAAAATCGAAAATCAAGTCGTGAAATCAAACATAATTTCAACACATGCAATGCCACAAAAAATTCTATGCTCAAAAATCCACGTCAAGAACAGCCATGAAAATTCAAGACATTAAAAGCCACGAAAATTCAACACGTGAAAAATCCGACAACATTTTAAGATGAAAAGCCAAGAAAATTCAAGACAATGAAAAGCCACGGATTCTTCAATACAATGTAAAGCCACGAGAATCCAAGGCTCGAAAATCCATATGAAAATTTAAATAAAATCACGAATAGTTGTTCCAAGGAAAAGCCACGAAAATTCAACATGCGAGAAAAATCACAACATTTTAAGACATGAAAAGCCAAGAAAATTCAAGACGTGAAAAGCCACGGATATTCAATACATGTAAAGCCACGAGAATCCAACGCTCGAAAATCCATGAAAATTCACGACATAAAAAGCCACAAAAATTCAAGACATGAAAAGCAATGAAATTTCAAGACGTGAAAAGCCACGAAAATTCAAGACGTGAAAAGTCAGAAAAATATAAGACGTGAAAATCCACGAAAATTCAAGATGTGAAATACCATGAAACTTCAAGATGTGAAAAGCCACAAAATTTTAAGACGAGGAAAGCAACTAAAATTCAAACCGTAAAAAGCCACGAAAATTCAAGACGTGAAAAGCCACGAAAATTCAATACGTGAAAAGCCACGAAAATACAAGACGAGAATTGCAACGAAAATTCAAAACATGAAAAGCCTCAAAACTTCAAGATGTGAAAAGCCACGAAAATACAAGATGAGAAATGCAACAAAAATTCAAAACATGAAAAGCCACGAAGGTTAAAGACGTGAAAAGCCACGAAAATTCAGAGTGCACAGCCACGAAAATTCAAGTTATGAAAAGCCACGAAAATTCAAGTTATGAAAAGCCACGAAAATTCAAGACCTGAAATTCACAAAAATTTAAGACGTGAAAAGCCAGGAAAATTAACACGTTGAAAAGCCAGTTGGAATTCAATAATGTAAGCACGAATATTCTAGGTTCCGAAAATCCACGAAAACTCAGGACATGAAAAGCCACGAAAATGTAAGACGAGAAATGCCACGAAAATTCAAGACGTGAAATGCCACGAAATTCAAAAATTGAAAAAAAACACATATTTCAAGACCTGAAAAGCCACGATTCCCAAGACGAGGAAAAAGCAAGGAAAAATCAAATACATGAAAAGCCACTAAAATTTAAGACGTGAAATCACAAAAAATTTGAAAGATGTGAACAGCCATGAAAATTCAAGACATGAAAAGCCACGAAATTTCAACACGTGAAAAATCACAACATTTTAAGACATGAAAAGCAAGAAATTCAAGACGTGGGAAAAGCCACGGATATCCAATACATGTAAAGCCACGAGATCTTGGCTCGAAAATCCATGAATTCACGACATGAAAAGCCACCGAAAATTCACACGTCGAAAAAAATCACAACATTTTTAGACATGAACAAAAAGACAAGAAAATTCAAGACGTGAAAAGCGACGGATATTCAATACGTTAATGCCACGAGAATCCAACGCTCGAAAAATCCATGAAAATTCACGACATGAAAAGCCCAAAAATTCAGATGTGAAAAGCCTCGAAATAATACAAGATGAGTAATGCAATATAAATATTCAAAACATGAAAAGACTTACGAAGTGAAAGAACGTGAAATGCACGAAAGTCAAGACATGCATACCTTGACTTCGACGTGGGAAAAGCCATGAAATTTTAAGGCAAGGTAAAGCAACTTAAAATTCAAACCGTAAAAGCCACGGGAAATTCAAGACGTGGAAAAAGCCACGAAAATTTCAAATCGTGAAATGGCCACGGAAATACAAGTCGAGAATTGCAACGGAAAATTCAAAACATGAAAAAGCCTCAAAGATTAAGACGTGAAAGCACGAAAATCAAATGAACAGCCATGAAAATTCAGAGATGAAAAGCCACCGAAAAATTGAACACGTGAAAAATCACAACAGTTTAAGACATGAAAAGCCAAGAAAATTCAAGACGTGAAAAGCCACGGATATTCAATACATGTAAAGCCACGAGAATTCAAGGCACGAAAATCCATGAAAATTCACGACATGAAAAGCCACAAAAATTCAAAGTGAAAAGACACATATTTCAAGACGTGAAATTCATAAAAATTTAAGACGTGAAAAGCCACGAAAATTCAAAGAGTGAAAAGCCACGATAATTCAAGACATGAAAAGCCATGAAAATACAAGACAAGAATTGCAACGAAAATACAAAACATGAAAAGCCACGAAAATTCAAGTCGTGAAAACATACGTAAATTCAACACATGCAATGCCACAAAAATTCTATGCTCAAAAATCCACGAAAACTCAAGACCTGAAAATCCACGAAAATTCAAGATGTGAAAACCCACGAAAATTCAAAAATTGAAAAGCCACAAAAATTCAAGACTTGAAAAGCCACGAAAATTCAAGACAAGAAAAGGCACGGATATTCAATAAATGTAACACCATGAGAATACTAGGCTCGAAAATCCACGAAAATTCAAGACGTGAAATGTCACGAATAATTGTTCCATGGCAAGCCACGAAAATTCAAGACATGAAAAGCCACGAAAATTCAAGACATGAAAAGCCATGAATATTCAAGTTGTGAAAAGCCACAAAACTTCAAGACGTGAAGTCACAAAAATTTAAGACGTGAAAAGCCATGAAAATTTAAGACGAGGAAAGCAACAAAAATTCAATCCGTAAAAAGCCATGAAAATTCAAGACGTGAAAAGCCACGAAAATTCAAAGAGTGAAAAAGCCTCTAACTTCAAAGATGTGAAAGCCACGAAAATACAAGATGAGAAATGCAACAAAAATTCAAAACATGAAAAGCCACGAAGGTTAAAGACGTGAAAAGCCACGAAAATTCAGAGTGCACAGCCACGAAAATTCAAGTTATGAAAAGCCACGAAAATTCAAGACCTGAAATTCACAAAAATTTAAGACGTGAAAAGCCACGAAAATTCAACACGTTGAAAAATGCCAGTGGAATTCAAATACATGTAAAGCCACGAAAATTCTAGGTTCGAAAATCCACGAAAACTCAGGACATGAAAAGCCACGAAAATGTAAGACGAGAAATGCCACGAAAATTCAAGACGTGAAATGCCACGAAAATTCAAAAATTGAAAAAACACATATTTCAAGACATGAAAAGCCACGATTCAAGACGAGAAAAGCAAGGAAAATTCAAAAACGTGAAAAGCCACTAAAATTTAAGACGAGAAAAGACACAAAAATTCAAGACATGAAATACCACGAAAAATTTTCCATGTAAAGTCACAAAAATTAAAAACATGAAAAGCCACGAAAATTCAAGACATGAAAAGCAATGAAATTTCAAGACGTGAAAAGCCACGAAAATTCAAGACGTGAAAAGTCAGAAAAATTTAAGACGTGAAAATCCACGAAAATTCAAGACGTGAAATACCATGAAACTTCAAGATGTGAAAAGCCACGAAATTTTAAGACGAGGAAAGCAACTAAAATTCAAACCGTAAAAAGCCACGAAAATTCAAGACGTGAAAAGCCACGAAAATTCAAAGAGTGAACAGACACGAAAATTCAAGACGTGAAATGCCACGCAAAATTGTTCCATGGAAAGCCACGAAAATTCAAGACATGAAAAGCCATGAAAAATCAAGACATGAAAAGCCATGAATATTCAAGTTGTGAAAAGCCACAAAACTTCAAGACGTGAAGTCACAAAAATTTAAGACGTGAAAAGCCACGCAAATTTAAGAAGAGGAAAGCAACAAAAATTCAATCCGTAAAAAGCCATGAAAATTCAAACGTGAAAAGCCACGAAAATTCAAAGTGAAAAGCCTCGAAAATTCAAGATGTGAAAAGCCACGAAAATACAAGATGAGAAATGCAACAAAAATTCAAAACATGAAAAGCCACGAAGGTTAAAGACGTGAAAAGCCACGAAAATTCAGCGTGCACAGCCACGAAAATTCAAGATATGAAAAGCCACGAAAATTCAAGACGTGAAATTCACAAAAATTTAAAGAGTGAACAGCCATGAAAATTCAAGACATGAAAAGCCACGAAAATTCAACACGTGAAAAATCACAACATTTTAAGACATGAAAAGCCAAGAAAATTCAAGACGTGAAAAGCCACGGATATTCAATACATGTAAAGCCACGAGAATCCAACGCTCGAAAATCCATGAAAATTCACGACATGAAAAGCCACAAAAATTCAAGATGTGAAAAGCCACGAAAATACAAGATGAGAAATGCAACCAAAAATTCAAAAACATGGAAAAGCCACGAAGTTGAAAGAAAGTGAAAAGCACCGAAAATTCAAGACATGCAATACCATGGACTTCGACGTGAAAAGCATGAAATATTAACGACAAGGAAAGCAAACTAAAATTCAAACCGTAAAAAGCCACGGAATTCAAGAAGTTGACTTTAAAGCCACGAAAATTCACATACGTGAAAAGCCACGAAAATACATAGACGAGATTCAATGCATGCCACAAAAAATTCTATTCAAAACATCCACGAAAAGCCACAAAGATTCAAGACGTGAAAAACCACGAAAATTCAAAGTGAACACCATGAAAATTCAAAGAGATGAAAAGCACGAAAATTGAACACGGAAAAATACAACAGTTTAAGTGACAGACTTAAAAGCCAAGAAAATTCAAGACGTGAAAAGCCAGGATATTCAACAAATGTAACCACCACGAGATACTAGCATCGAAAAATCCACGAAAAATTCAAGACGTGAAAAAGTCACGAATAATTGTTCCATGGCAAAGCCACGAAAATTCAAGACATGAAAAGCCACGAAAATTCAAGACCATGAAAAAGCCATGAATATTCAAGTTGTGAAAAGCCACAAAAACTTTCAAGACGTGAAGTCACAAAAATTTAAGACATCAAAAGCCATGAAAATTTAAGACGAGGAAAGCAACAAAATTCAATCCGTAAAAAAGCATGAAAATTCAAGACGTGAAATGCCACGAAAATTCAAAAATTGAAAATACACATATTTCAAGACTGAAAAGCCACGATTCAAGACGAGAAAAGCAAAGGAAAATTCAAAAACATGAAAAGCACTAAAACTTAAAGACGAGAAAAAGACACAAAAATTCAAGACATGAAATACCACGAAAAACTTTTCCATGTAAAGTCACAAAAATTAAAAAAACATGTAAAAGCCACGAAAATTCAAGACTGAAAAAAAAAGCCAATGAAATTTCAAGACGTGAAAAGCCACGAAATTCAAGACGTGAAAAAGTTCAGAAAAATTTAAGACGTGAAAAATTCACACGAAAATTCAAGACGTGGAAATACCATGAAACTTTCAAGATTGTGAAAAGAGCCACGAAATTTTAAGACGAGGAAAGCAACTAAAATAAACCGTAAAAAGCCATAACGAAAATTCAAGACGTGAAATGCCACGAAAAATTGTTCCATGGAAAGCCACGAAAATTCAAGACATGAAAAGCCATGAAAAATCAAGACATGAAAAGCCATGAATATTCAAGTTGTGAAAAGCCACAAAACTTCAAGACGTGAAGTCACAAAAATTTAAGACGTGAAAAGCCACGCAAATTTAAGAAGAGGAAAGCAACAAAAATTCAATCCGTAAAAAGCCATGAAAATTCAAGACGTGAAAAGCCACGAAAATTCAAAGTGAAAAAAGCCTCGAAAAATTCAAAGATGTGAAAAGCCACACGAAATACAAGATGAGAAATGCAACAAAAATTCAAAACATGAAAAGCCACGAAGGTTAAAGACGTGAAAAGCCACGAAAATTCAGAGTGCACAGCCACGAAAATTCAAGTTATGAAAAGCCACGAAAATTCAAGTTATGAAAAGCCACGAAAATTCAACACGTGAAAAGCCAGTGGAATTCAATACATGTAAAGCCACGAAAATTCTAGGTTCGAAAATCCATGAAAACTCAGGACATGAAAAGCCACGAAAATGTAAGACGAGAAATGCCACGAAAATTCAAGACGTGAAATGCCACGAAAATTCAAAAATTGAAAAAACACATATTTCAAGACATGAAAAGCCACGATTCAAGACGAGAAAAGCAAGGAAAATTCAAAAACGTGAAAAGCCACTAAAATTTAAGACGTGAAATTTCACAAAAATTTAAAGAGTGAACAGCCATGAAAATTCAAGACATGAAAAGCCACGAAAATTCAACACGTGAAAAATCACAACATTTTAAGACATGAAAAGCCAAGAAATTCAAGACTTGAAAAGCCACGGATATTCAATACATGTAAAGCCACGAGAATCAAGGCTCGAAAATCCCATGAAAATTCACACGACATGAAAAGCGACTCGAAAATTCAACACGTGAAAATCACAACAATTTTAAGACATGAAAAGCCAAGAAAATATCAAGACTTAAAAAGCCACGGATATTCAATAATGTAAAGCCACGAGAATCCAACGCTCGAAAATCCATGCCGAAAATTCACGACATGAAAAGCCACAAAAATTCAAGATGTGAAAAGCCACGAAAATACAAGATGAGAAATGCAACAAAAATTCAAAACATGAAAAGCACGAAGGTGAAAGACGTGAAAAGCCACGAAATTCAAGACATGCAATACCATGACTTCGACGTGAAAAGCCATGAAATTTTAAGACAAGGAAAGCAACTAAAATTCAAACCGTAAAAAGCCACGGAAATTCAAGACGTGAAAAGCCAAACCGAAAATTCAAGACGTGAAATGCCACGAAAATTCAAAAATTGAAAAAACACATATTTCAAGACACGAAAAGCCACGATTCAAGACGAGAAAAGTAAGGAAAATTCAAAAACGTGAAAAGCCACTAAAATTTAAGACAAGAAAAGACACAAAAATTCAAGATATGAAATACCACGAAAAATTTTTCCATGTAAAGTCACATAAATTAAAAACATGAAAAGCCACGAAAATTCAAAACGTGAAAAGTCAGAAAAATTTAAGACGTGAAAATCCACGAAAATTCAAGACGTGAAATACCATGAAACTTCAAGATGTGAAAAGCCACGAAAATACAAGACGAGAATTGCAGCGAAAATTCAAAACATGAATAGCCACAAAGATTCAAGACGTGAAAAGCCACGAAAATTCAAAGAGTGAACAGACACGAAAATTCAAGTCGTGAAATGCCACGAAAAATTGTTCCATGGAAAGCCACGAAAATTCAAGACATGAAAAGCCACGAAAATTCAAGACATGAAAAGCCATGAATATTCAAGTTGTGAAAAGCCACAAAACTTCAAGACATGAAGTCACAAAAATTTAAGACGTGAAAAGCCACGAAAATTTAAGACGAGGAAAGCAACAAAAATTCAATCCGTAAAAAGCCAACAAAAATTCAAAACATGAAAAGCCACGAAGGTTAAAGACGTGAAAAGCCACGAAAATTCAAAGTGCACAGTCACGAAAATTCAAGATATGAAAAGCCACGAAAATTCAAGACGTGAAATTCACAAAAATTTAAGACGTGAAAAGCCACGAAAATTCAACACGTGAAAAGCCAGTGAAATTCAATACATGTAAAGCCACGAAAATTCTAGGTTCGAAAATCCACGAAAACTCAGGACATGAAAAGCCACGAAAATGTAAGACGAGAAATGCCACGAAAATTCAAGACGTGAAATGCCACGAAAAATCAAAAATTGAAAAACCACATATTTCAAGACACGAAAAGCCACGATTCAAGACGAGAAAAGCAAGGAAAATTCAAAAACGTGAAAAGCCACGAAAATTTAAGACGAGAAAAGACACAAAAATTCAAGACATGAAATACCACGAAAATACAAGACGAGAATTGCAACGAAAATTCAAAACATGAAAAGCCACAAAGATTCAAGACGTGAAAAGCCACGAAAATTCAAAGATTGAACAGACCTGAAAATTCAAGACATGAAAAGCCACGAAAATTCAACACGTGAAAAACCACGAAAATTCAAGATAAGAAAAGCAAAAAAATTCAAATACGTGAAAAGCCACGACAAATATTTAAGAAGTCGAGAAAAGCCGCGAAAATTCAAGACATGAAATGCCATGAAAAATTGTTCCACGAAAAGCCACAAAAATTAAAAACATGAAAAGCCACGAAAATTCAAGACATGAAAAGCCATGAAATTTCAAGATGTGAAAAGCCACGAAAATTAAAGGCATGAAATTCATAAAAATTTAAGACGTGGAAAGCCACGAAAATTCAAAGAGTGAAAAGCCAAGATAATTCAAGACATGAAAAGCCATGAAAATACAAGACAAGAATTGCAACGAAAATACAAAACATGAAAAGCCACGAAAATTCAAGTCGTGAAATCATACGTAATTTCAACACATGCAATGCCACAAAAATTCTATGCTCAAAAATCCACGAAAACTCAAGACCTGAAAATCCACGAAAATTCAAGCATGTGAAAACCCACGAAAATTCAAAAATTGAAAAGCCACAAAAATTCAAGACGTGAAAAGCCATGAAAATTCAAGACATGAAAAGCCAAGGATATTCAATAAATGTAATGCCACAAGAATACTAGGCTCGAAAATCCACGAAAATTTAAGACGTGAAATGCCACGAATAATTGTTCATGGAAAACCACGAAAATTCAGACATGCAAAGCAACAAAAAAATTCCATCCGTAAAAAGCCAAAAAATACAAAACAATGAAAAGGCCACGAAGGTTAAAGACGTGAAAAGCACGAAAATTCAAGTGCACGTGATAACGCCACGAAAATTCAAGATCTGAAAAGTCATAAAACGAAATTTTCAAGACTTAAAATCCACGAAAACTTCAAGACATTAAAAGGCAATGAAATTTAAGACGTGAAAAGCCCACGAAAATTCACACCGTGAAAAGCCAGTTGAAATTCAATACATGTAAGCCAACGAAAATTCTAGGTTCGAAAATCCACGAAAATTCAGGACAAATATTGAAAGCCACGAAAATGTAAGAAAGACGAGAAATCCACAACGAAAATTCAAGACGTGAAATGCCACGAAAATCAAAAATGAAAAACACATAATATCATTCAAGACACGAAAAGCCACGATTCAAGATGAAAAATGCAAGGAAAGTAACAAAATTCAAAAAACGTGAAAGCCACGAAAATTTAAGACTAGAAAAGAACACCAAAAATTCAAGACAATGAAATACCACGAAAAATACAAAGACGAGAATTGCAACGAAAATTCAAAACATGAAAAGACCCACAAAGAATCAAGATGTGAAAAGCCAACGAAATTCAAAGATTGAACAGACCTGAAAATTCAAGACATGAAATGCCAACGAAAATTCAACAAGTGTAAAAACCCACGAAAATTCAAGATGTAAAAGCAAAAAAAATTCAAATACGTGAAAAGCCCCGAAAATTTTAAGACGAGAAAAGCCGCGGAAAATACAAGCATGAAATGCCAAGAAAATATTGTTCCACGAAAAGCCACAAAAATTAAAAACAAGAAAAGCCAACGAAAATTCAAGACATGACAAGCCATGAAATTTCCAAGATGTGAAAAGCCACGAAAATAAAGGCATGAAAATTCATAAAAAAAAAATTTAAGACGTTAAACCACGAAAATTCAAAAGAAGTGAAAGCCCAAGATAAATCAAGACATGAAAATCAATGAAAAATACAAGACAAGAAATTGAAACGAAAATACAAAACAAGAAAAGCCACGAAAATTCAAGTCGTGAAATCATACGTAATTTCAACACATGCAATGCCACAAAAATTCTATGCTCAAAAATCCACGAAAACTCAAGACCTGAAAATCCACGAAAATTCAAGCTAACATTCATGTGAAAACCCACGAAAATTCAAAAATTGAAAAGCCACAAAAATTCAAGACGTGAAAAGCCATGAAAATTCAAGACATGAAAAGCCAAGGATATTCAATAAATGTAATGCCACAAGAATACTAGGCTCGAAAATCCACGAAAATTTAAGACGTGAAATGCCACGAATAATTGTTCCATGGAAAACCACGAAAATTCAAGACATGCAAAGCCACGAAAATTCAAGACATGAAAAGCAATGAAATTTCAAGACGTGAAAAGCCACGAAAATTCAAGACCTGAAAAGTCAGAAAAATTTAAGACGTGAAAATCCACGAAAATTCAAGACATGAAAAGCAATGAAATTTCAAGACGTGAAAAGCCACGAAAATTCAAGACGTGAAAAGTCAGAAAAATTTAAGACGTGAAAATCCACAAAAATTCAAGACGTGAAATACCATGAAACTCCAAGATGTGAAAAGCCACGAAATTTTAAGACGAGGAAAGCAACTAAAATTCAAACCGAAAAAAGCCACGAAAATTCAAGACGTGAAAAGCCACGAAAATTCAATACGTGAAAAGCCACGAAAATACGACGAGAATTGCAACGAAAATTCAAAACATGAAAAGCCACAAAGATTCAAGACGTGAAAAGACACGAAAATTCAAAGTGAACAGACACGAAAATTCAAGACGTGAAATGCAACAAAAATACAAAACATGAAAAGCCACAAAGATTCAAGCCCCCTCCCCCACGGTGAAAAGCAACAAAAATTCAAAGAGTGAACAGCCATGAAAATTCAAGACATGAAAAGCCACGAAAATTCAACACGTGAAAAATCACAACATTTTAAGACATGAAAAGCCAAGAAAATTCAAGACGTGAAAAGCCACGGATATTCAATACATGTAAAGCCACGAGAATTCAAGGCTCGAAAATCCACGAAAATTCACGACATGAAAAGCCACAAAAATTCAAAAAGTGAAAAGACACATATTTCAAGACGTGAAAAGCCACGAAAATACAACACGAGAATTGCAACAAAAATTCAAAACATGAAAGGCCACAAAGATTCAAGACGTGAAAAGCCACAAAAATTCAAAGAGTGAACAGCCATGAAAATTCAAGACATGAAAAGCCACGAAAATTCAACACGTGAAAAATCACAACATTTTAAGACATGAAAAGCCAAGAAAATTCAAGACGTGAAAAGCCACGGATATTCAATACATGTAAAGCCACGAGAATTCAAGGCTCGAAAATCCACGAAAATTCACGACATGAAAAGCCACAAAAATTCAAAAAGTGAAAAGACACATATTTCAAGACGTGAAAAGCCACGAAAATTCAAGACGAGAAAAGCAAAAAAATTCAAAAACGTGAAAAGCCACGAAAATTTAAGACGAGAAAAGCCGCGAAAATTCAAGACATGAAATGCCATGAAAAATTGTTCCACGAAAAGCCACAAAAATTAAAACATGAAAAGCCACGAAAATTCAAGACATGAAAAGCCATGAAATTTGAAGATGTGAAAAGCCACGAAAATTCAAGGCGTGAAAAGTCAGAAAAATTTAAGACGTGAAAAGCCACAAAAATTCAAAGAGTGAAAAGCCACGATAATTCAAGACATGAAAAGCCATGAAAATACAAGACAAGAATTGCAACGAAAATACAAAACATGAAAAGCCACGAAAATTCAAGTTGTGAAAACATACGTAAATTCAACACATGCAATGCCACAAAAATTCTATGCTCAAAAATCCACGAAAACTCAAGACCTGAAAATCCACGAAAATTCAAGATGTGAAAACCCACGAAAATTCAAAATTGAAAAGCCACAAAAATTCAAGACGTGAAAAGCCACAAAAATTCAAGACAAGAAAAACCACGGATATTCAATACATGTAAAGCCACGAGAATTCGGCTCGAAAATCCACGAAAATTCACGACATGAAAAGCCACAAAAATTCAAAAAGTGAAAAGACACATATTTCAAGACGTGAAAAGCCACGAAAATTCAAGACGAGAAAAGCAAAAAAATTCAAAAACGTGAAAAGCCACGAAAATTTAAGACGAGAAAAGCCGCGAAAATTCAAGACATGAAATGCCATGAAAAATTGTTCCACGAAAAGCCACAAAAATTAAAACATGAAAAGCCACGAAAATTCAAGACATGAAAAGCCATGAAATTTCAAGATGTGAAAAGCCACGAAAATTCAAGGCGTGAAATTCATAAAAATTTAAGACGTGAAAAGCCACGAAAATTCAAAGAGTGAAAAGCCACGATAATTCAAGACATGAAAAGCCATGAAAATACAAGACAAGAATTGCAACGAAAATACAAAACATGAAAAGCCACGAAAATTCAAGTCGTGAAAACATACGTAAATTCAACACATGCAATGCCACAAAAATTCTATGCTCAAAAATCCACGAAAACTCAAGACCTGAAAATCCACGAAAATTCAAGATGTGAAAACCCACGAAAATTCAAAATTGAAAAGCCACAAAAATTCAAGACGTGAAAAGCCACAAAAATTCAAGACAAGAAAAACCACGGATATTCAATACATGTAAAGCCACGAGAATTCAAGGCTCGAAAATCCACGAAAATTCACGACATGAAAAGCCACAAAAATTCAAAAAGTGAAAAGACACATATTTCAAGACGTGAAAAGCCACGAAAATTCAAGACGAGAAAAGCAAAAAAATTCAAAAACGTGAAAAGCCACGAAAATTTAAGACGAGAAAAGCCGCGAAAATTCAAGACATGAAAAGCCATGAAAATTGAAGATGAAAAGCCACAAAAATTAAAACATGAAAAGCCACGAAAATCAAGACATGAAACAAGCCATTGAAATTTCAAGATGTGAAAAGCCACGAAGATTCAAGACAAGAAAAGCTACGGATATTCAATAAATGTAACGCCACGAGAATACTAGACTCGAAACGCTATCCACGAAAATCGCTCGAGAGCGCAGACGTGAACAATGCCACGAAAAATTGTTCCATGGAAAGCCACGAAAATTCAAGACATGAAAAGCAACGAAAATTCAAGACATGAAAAGCCATGAATATTCAAGTTGTGAAAAGCACACAAAAAACTTTCAAGACGTGAAGTCACAAAAATTTAAGGACGTGAAAAAGCCCCACGAACATTTAAGGACGAGGAAAGCAACAAAAATTCAATCCATAAAAAGCCATGAAAATTCAAGACGTGAAAAGCCACGAAAATTCAAAGAGTGAAAAGCCTCAAAACTTCAAGATGTGAAAAGCCACGAAAATACAAGATGAGAAATGCAACAAAAATTCAAAACATGAAAAGCCACGAAGGTTAAAGACGTGAAAAGCCACGAAAATTCAGTGCACAGCCACGAAAATTCAAGTTATGTAAAGCCACAAAACAATTCAAGACGTGAAATTCACAAAAATTTAAGACGTGAAAAGCCAAGAAAATTCAACACGTGAAAAGCCAGTGAAATTCAATACATGTAAAGCCACGAAAATTCTAGGTTCGAAAAATCACGAAAACGCAGGACATGAAAAACCACGAAAATGTAAGACGAGAAATGCCACGAAAATTCAAGACGTGAAATGCCACGAAAATTCAAAAATTGAAAAAACACATATTTCAAGACACGAAAAGCCACGATTCAAGACGAGAAAAGTAAGGAAAAAATTCAAAAAACGTGAAAAGTCACTAAAATTTAAGAGTGTGAAATTCACAAAAATTTAAGACGTGAAAAGCCAAGAAAATTCAACACGTGAAAAGCCAGTGAAATTCAATACATGTAAAGCCACGAAAATTCTAGGTTCGAAAATCCACGAAAACGCAGGACATGAAAAACCACGAAAATGTAAGACGAGAAATGCCACGAAAATTCAAGACGTGAAAAGCCACGAAAATTCAATATGTGAAAAGCCACGAAAATACAAGACGAGAATTGCAACGAAAATTCAAAACATGAAAAGCCACAAAGATTCAAGACGTGAAAAGCCACGAAAATTCAAAGAGTGAACAGACACGAAAATTCAAGACGTGAAATGCCACGAAAAATTGTTCCATGGAAAGCCACGAAAATTCAAGACATGAAAAGCCACGAAAATTCAAGACATGAAAAGCCATGAATATTCAAGTTGTGAAAAGCCACAAAACTTCAAGACGTGAAGTCACAAAAATTTAAGACGTGAAAAGCCACTAAAATTTAAGACGAGGAAAGCAACAAAAATTCAATCCGTAAAAAGCCTTGAAAATTCCAGACGTGAAAAGCCACGAAAATTCAAAGAGTGAAAAGCCTAGAAAATTCAAGATGTGAAAAGCCACGAAAATACAAGATGAGAAATGCAACAAAAATTCAAAACATGAAAAGCCACGAAGGTTAAAGACTTGAAAAGCCACGAAAATTCAGCGTGCACAGCCACGAAAATTCAAGAAATGAAAAGCCACGAAAATTCAAGACGTGAAATTCACAAAAATTTAAGACGTGAAAAGCCACGAAAATTCAACACGTGAAAAGCCAGTGAAATTCAATAGATGTAAAGCCACGAAAATTCTAGGTTCGAAAATCCACGAAAACTCAGGACAAGAAAAGCCACGAAAATGTAAGACGAGAAATGCCACGAAAATTCAAGACGTGAAATGCCACAAAATTCAAAAATTGAAAAAACACATATTTCACGACAAAACGAAAAGCCACGATTCGATGAGGAAAAGCAAGGAAAATTCCAAAAAAAGTGGAAAATCACAAAAATTAAAAACATGAAAAGCCACGAAAATTCAAGACATGAAAAGCCATGAAACTTCAAGATGTGACAAGCCACAAAATTTTAAGACGAGGAAAGCAACTAAAATTCAAACCGTAAAAAAGCCACGAAAATTCAAGACGTGTAAAGACACGAAAATTCAATACGTGAAAAGCCACGAAAATACAAGACGAGAATTGCAACGAAAATTCAAAACATGAAAAGCCACAAAGATTCAAGACGTGAAAAGCCATGAAAATTCAAAGAGTGAACAGACATGAAAATTCAAGATATGAAAAGCCACGAAAATTCCACACGTGAAAAATCACAACATTTTAAGACATGAAAAGCCAAGAAAATTCAAGACGTGAAAAGACATGGATATTCAATACATGTAAAGCCACGAGAATTCAAGGCTCGATAATCCACGAAAATTCACGACATGAAAAGCACAAAAATTCAAAAAGTGAAAAGAAACATATTTCAAGACGTGAAAAGCCACGAAAAGTCGAGACGAGAAATGCAAAAAAATTCAAAATGTGGAAAGCCACGAAAATTTAAGACGTGAAAAGCCACGAAAATTCAAAGAGTGAAAAGATACGTAAATTCAACACATGCAATGCCACAAAAATTCTATGCTCAAAAATCCACGAAAACCCAAGACCTGAAAATCCACGAAAATTCAAGTTTGGAAAACCCACGAAAATTCAAAAATTGAAAAGCCACAAAAATTCAAGACGTGAAAATCCACGAAAATTCAAGACTTGAAATGCCACGAATAATTGTTCCATAGAAAGCCACGAAAATTCAAGACATGAAAAGCCACGAAAATTCAACACGTGAAAAGCCTGTGAAATTCAATACATGTAAAGCCACGAAAATTCTAGGTTCGAAAATCCACGAAAACTCAGGACATGAAAAGCCACGAAAATGTAAGACGAGAAATGCCACGAAAATTCAAAACATGAAAAGCCACAAAGATTCAAGACGTGAAAAGCCACGAAAATTCAAAGAGTGAACAGACACGAAAATTCAAGACGGGAAATGCCACGAAAAATTTTTCCATGGAAAGCCACGAAAATTCAAGACATGAAAAGCCACGAAAATTCAAGACATGAAAAGCCATGAATATTCAAGTTGTGAAAAGCCACAAAACCTCAAGACGTGAAGTCACAAAAATTTAAGACGTGAAAAGCCATGAAAATTCAATATGTGAAAAGCCACGAAAATACAAGACGAGAATTGCAACGAAAATTCAAAAAAAGAAAAGCCACAAAGATTCAAGGCGCGAAAAGCCACGAAAATTCAACACGTGAAAAGCCTGTGAAATTCAATACATGTAAAGCCACGAAAATTCTAGGTTCGAAAATCCACGAAAACTCAGGACATGAAAAGCCACGAAAATGTAAGACGAGAAATGCCACGAAAATTCAAGACGTGAAATGCCACGAAAATTCAAAAATTGAAAAAACACATATTTCAAGACATGAAAAGCCACGATTCAATACGAGAAAAGCAAAGAAAATTCAAAAACGTGAAAAGCCACTAAAATTTAAGACGAGAAAAGACACAAAAATTCAAGACATGAAATACCACGAAAATTTTTTCCATGTAAAGTCACAAAAATTAAAAACATGAAAAGCCACGAAAATTCAAGACATGAAAAGCAATGAAATTTCAAGACGTGAAAAGCCACAAAAATTCAAGACGTGAAAAGTCAGAAAAATTTAAGACGGGAAAATCCACGAAAATTCAAGACATGAAATACCATGAAACTTCAAGATGTGAAAAGCCACGAAATTTTAAGACGAAATTGAAAAAACACATATTTCAAGACATGAAAAGCCACGATTCAATACGAGAAAAGCAAAGAAAATTCAAAAACGTGAAAAGCCACTAAAATTTAAGACGAGAAAAGACACAAAAATTCAAGACATGAAATACCACGAAAAATTTTTCCATGTAAAGTCACAAAAATTAAAAACATGAAAAGCCACGAAAATTCAAGACATGAAAAGCAATGAAATTTCAAGACGTGAAAAGCCACGAAAATTCAAGACGTGAAAAGTCAGAAAAATTTAAGACGGGAAAATCCACGAAAATTCAAGACGTGAAATACCATGAAACTTCAAGATGTGAAAAGCCACGAAATTTTAAGACGAGGAAAGCAACTAAAATTCAAACCGTAAAAAGCCACGAAAATTCAAGACGTGAAAAGCCACGAAAATTCAATACGTGAAAAGCCACGAAAATGCAAGACGAGAATTGCAACGAAAATTCAAAACATGAAAAGCCACAAAGATTCAAGACGTGAAAAGCCACGAAAATTAAATACGTGAAAAGCCACGAAAATGCAAGACGAGAATTGCAACGAAAATTCAAAACATGAAAAGCCACAAAGATTCAAGACGTGAAAAGCCACGAAAATTCAAAGAGTGAACAGACACGAAAATTCAAGACGGGAAATGCCACGAAAATTTTTTCCATGGAAAGCCACGAAAATTCAAGACATGAAAAGCCACGAAAATTCAAGACATGAAAAGCCATGAATATTCAAGTTGTGAAAAGCCACAAAACCTCAAGACGTGAAGTCACAAAAATTTAAGACGTGAAAACCCATGAAAATTCAATACGTGAAAAGCCACGAAAATACAAGACGAGAATTGCAACGAAAATTCAAAAAAAGAAAAGCCACAAAGATTCAAGACGTGAAAAGCCACGAAAATTCAAGACGAGAAAAGCAAAAAAATTCAAAAACGTGAAAAGCCACGAAAATTTAAGACGAGAAAAGCCGCGAAAATTCAAGACATGAAATGCCATGAAAAATTGTTCCACGAAAAGCCACAAAAATTAAAACATGAAAAGCCACGATAATTCAAGACATGAAAAGCCATGAAAATACAAGACAAGAATTGCAACGAAAATACAAAACATGAAAAGCCACGAAAATTCAAGTCGTGAAAACATACGTAAATTCAACACATGCAATGCCACAAAAATTCTATGCTCAAAAATCCACGAATAATCAAGACATGAAAATCCACGAAAATTCAAGATGTGAAAACCCACGAAAATTCAAAAATTGAAAAGCCACAAAAATTCAAGACGTGAAAAGCCACGAAAATTCAAGACAAGAAAAGCCACGGATATTCAATAAATGTAACGCCACGAGAATACTAGGCTCGAAAATCCACGAAAATTCAAGACGTGAAATGCCACGAATAATTGTTCCATGGAAAACCACGAAAATTCAAGACATGAAAAGCCACGAAAATTCAAGACATGAAAAGCCATGAATATTCAAGTTGTGAAAAGCCACAAAACGTCAAGACGTGAAGTCACAAAAATTTAAGACGTGAAAAGCCACGAAAAATCTAAGACGAGGAAAGCAACAAAAATTCAATCCGTCAAAAAGCAGAAAATATCAAGACGTGAAAAGCACGAAAATTCTAAGTGAAAAGCCCAAAAACTTCAAGATGTGCAAAGCCAGGAAAATCAGAGCACATCTCCGCGATGAGAAATGAACAAAAAATTCAGATAAAACACTTGATAAAAAGCCACGAAGGTTAAAGTACTGAAAACCCACGAAATTCAGAGTGCACAGCCCATGAAAATTCAAGTTATGAAAAGCCACGAAAAATCAAGACGTGAAATTCACAAAAATTTAAGATGTGAAAGGCCACGAAATATTCAACACGTGAAATCCAGTGAAATTCAATACACGTAAAAAGCCCGAAAATTCTAGGTTCGAAATCCACGAAAACTCAGGACATGAAAACCACGAAAATGTAAGAACGAGAAATGCACAAAATTCAACGACATGAAATGCCACGAAAATTCAAAAATTGAAAAAACACATTTTTCAAACCACGAAAAGCCACCGATTCAAGACGAGAAAAGTAAGAAATTCAAAAACGTGAAAGCCACTAAAATTTAAGACGAGAAAAGGCACAAAAATTGAAGACATGAAATACCACGAAAAATGTTCCGATGTAAAGTCCACAAAATTAAAAACAATGTAAAAGCCACGAAAATTCAAGACATGAAAAGCAGTGGAATTCCAGACGACTGAAAATCCACGAAAATTTCAAGACGTGAAACACCATGAAAACTTCAAGAAGTGAAAAGCACGAAATTTTAAAGACGAGAAAAGCAACTAAAATTCAAACCGTAAAAAGCCACGAAAAGTCAAGACAGGGAAAAGCCACGAAAATTCAATACTTGACAAGCCAACGAAAATACAAGACGAGCCTGCAAACGCAAATTCAAACATGAAAGCCACAAAGATTCAAGACGTGAAAAAGCACGACAAATTCAAAAGTGAACAGACACGAATAATTCCAGACGTGAAAATGCCTCTACGAAAAATTGTTCATGGAAAGCCACGATAAATTAAGCATGTAAAGCATTGAAAATTCAATGACATGAAAAGCATGCATAATCAGTTGTGAAAAGCCACAAAATTTCAAGACGTGAAGCTCCCCACCATTTAAGATGTGAAAAGCCACAAAAATGTAAGAAGAGGAAAGCAACAAAATTCCAATCGTAAAAAGCATGAAAATATTCAAAGTGAAAAGCCACGGAAAATTCGAAGAGTGAAATAGCCTCGAAATTCAAGATGTGAAAAAGCCTCGGAAAATACAGATGGAAAATGCAACAAAAATTCAACAACATGAAATGCATGAAGGTTAACGACGTGAAAAGAGCCAGTAAAATTAAGACATGAAATACCATGATTCAAGAAGAGAAAAGCCACGAAATTTTACGATGAGGAAAGCAACTAAAAATTCACAACGTAGAAAGCTACGAAAATCTCAAAACGTGAAAAAGCCCACGAAATTCAATAGTGAAACGACACATATTATCAAGCGTGAAAAGCAACGAAATTCAAGACGAGAAAAAGCAAAAAAAAAAATTCAAAGTCGTGTGAAAAGCCGCGAAAATTCAAGACGAGAAATGGCATGAAAATTGTTCACGAAAAGCCACCAAAAATTAAACTGAAAAGCACGAAATTTCAGAGACATGAAAAGCCCTGAAATTTAAGATGGAAAAAGCACGGAAAAAATTCCAAGGTCGTGAAATTATTAAAAATTTAAGACGTGAAACGCCACAAAAATTCAAAGAGTGAAAGCCTCGATAATTCAAGACCATCGAAAAAGCCTGAAAATACAAGACAAGATTGAACGAAAATACAAAACATGAAAATCACAAAATTCAAGTCGTGAAAACATACGTAAATTCAACCAGGCAATGCAAAAAATTCTATGTCAAAAATCCACGAATAATCAAGACTCTGAAAATCACGACATTTTAAGATGTGTGAAAACCCACGAAAATTCAAAATTGAAAAGCCACAAAATTAAGACGTGAAAGCCATGAAAATTCAAGACAAGAAAAGCCCGGCTATTAATACATGTAACGCCATGGAGAATACTAGGCTCGAAAAATCCACGAAATTCAAGACGTGAAATGCCCGAATAATTCGTTCCTGGAAAAACCACGAACAATTCAAGACATGAAAGCCACGAAATTCAAGATGAAAAGCCATGAATATTCAAGTTGTGGGAAAAAGCCCCAAAACTTAAGAGTGAAGTCACAAAAAACTTTATAGACGTGAAAAGCACGAAAATCTAAGCCGAGGAATGCAACAAGCATTCATCCGTAAAAAGCATGAAAATTACGGCGTGAACAAGCCCGAAAATTCAAAGAGTGAAAAGCCTCAAAACTTCAAAGCAGTGAAACAGCAGGGAAATACAGATGAGATGAAACAAAAAATTCAAAACATGAAAGTCGAAGGTTAAGACGTCGAAAGCTCACAAAATTCGAGTGCCAGCATGAAAATTCAAGTTCTGAAAAGCACGAAAAATCAAGATGTGACCTTCACCAAAATTTAAGATGTGAAAGGCCACGAATATTCAACACGTGAAAAGCAGATGAAATTCAAAAAATGTAAAGCACGAAATTTAGGCTCGAAATCACGAAAACTCAGGACATGAAAAGCCATGAAAATGTTTTAGACGGAAAATGCCACGAAAATTCAGACTGAAATGCACGAAAATTCAAAATTGCAAAAAAACACATTTTTCAAGGCCACGAAAAGCCCGATTCAAAGAGAGAAAAGTAAGGAAAATTCAAAAACGTGAAAAGCCCACTAAATTTGGAAGAAAAGACACAAAAAAATTAAAGATATGAAATACCACGAAAAAAAAATATTCCATGTAAGTCACATTAAATTAAAAAACATGACCAAGCCACGGAAAATTCAAACGTGAAAAGTCAGAAAAAATTAAGGATCGTGAAATCACTGAAAATTCAGACTGTGAAAAGTCTGAAAAATTTAATGACGTGAAATCCCCGAAAATTCAAGTCGTGAAATCCCATGAAACTCAGATGTGAAAAGCCACGAAAATACAAGACGAGAATTGCGCGAAAATTCCAAAAATTGAATAGCCACAACGATTTAACGACGTGGAAAAGCCAGGAAATTCAAAGAGTGAACAGTACACGAAAATTCAAGTCGTGAAATGCCACGAAAAATTTTCCATGGAAACAGCACGAAAATTAAAGACATAGAAAGGGGTGTGGGGTCACGAAAATTCAAGACATGAACGCCATGAAGATTCAAGTTGTGAAAATGCACCAAAACTTAAGACATGAAGTCACAAAATTTTAAGACGTGGAAAAGCCATGAATTTAGACGAGGAAAGCAACAAAAATTCAATCCGTAAAAACAGCCAACAAAAATACAAACATGAAAAGCCTCGAAGGTGTAAGAGTGAAAAGCACGAAAATTCAAAGTGCCAGTCACGAAAATTCAGAATATGAAAAGCCACCGAAAATTTTCAAAGACGTGTAAATTCACAAAAATTTAAGACGTGAAAAGCAAGACAATTCAAACTCGTGGAAAGCCTCTATTGTGAATTTATACCGTAAAAGCACGAAAATTCTTGGTTCGAAAATCCACGAAAAATTCAGGCCATGAAAGCCACGAAATGTAAGCGAGAATGCCACCGAAAATTAGCAAGACTGTTGAAATGCCACGAAAATCAAAATGAAAAACCTCAATTCAAGTACACGAAAAGGCCTACGATTCAAGATGAGAAAAGCAAGGGAAAAATTCAAAATCGTGAAAAGCCAGAAAATCTAAGACGAGAAATAGACACAAAAATTCAAGACATGGAAATACCTACGAAAAAATACAAGACGAGAATTGAAAGAAAATTCACAACATGAAAAGCCACAAAGATTTCAAGATGTGAAAAGCACGAAAATTCAAAGATTGAACAGACCTTGAAATTCAAGACATGAAAAGGCACGAAATTAACACGTCGAATAAACACGAAAATTCAAGATGAGAAAAGCAAAAAAATTAAAATACGTGAAAAAGCCACGAAAATATTTAAGACGAGAAAAGCCGGCGAAAATTCAAGACATAAAATGCCATGAAAAATTCGTTCACGAAAACGCCACAAAAATTAAAACATGGAACAAGCACGGAAATTAAGAATGAAAAAGCTGAAATATCAGATGTGAAAAGCACGAAAATTAAAAGGCTTGATATCTTAAAAATTTAAGACGTGGGAAAGCCACGAAAATTCAATAAGAGTGAAAAGCCAAGATAATTCAAGAATGAAAGCCAAGATAATTCAAGACATGAATGTAAAGCATGAAAAATACAAGACTAAGGATTGCAACGAAAATACAAAACATGAAAGCACGAAAATTTCATGGCGTGAAAAATCATACGTTATTTCAACACACTGCAATGCCACAATAATTTTTTATGTTTACTCAAAAATCCACGAAAAAACTCTAGACCTGAAAATCACGAAAATTCACTGTGAAACCACGAAAATTCAAATTGAAAAGCACCAAAACATTAAGAGTGAAAAGCATGAAAAATTCAAGACATGAAAAAAGGAAGGAAATTCAATAAAATGTGATGGCAAAGAATTACTAGGCTCCGAAATCCCGAAAATTTAAGACGTGAAATGCTACGGAATAATTGTTCCTGGCGAAAACACGAAAATTAAGACTGCCCAAAAGCCACGATAATTAAAGAATGAAAAAGCAATGAAAATTTCAGACGTTATGAAAAGCACGAAAATTCAAGACTGAAAAGTCAGAAAAATTAAAGACGTGAAATCCACGAAAATTCAAGAATGAAAAGCAACTGAAAATTTAAGACGGGAAAAAATGAAAGCACGAAAATTCAAGACGTGAAAAGTCAGAAAAAAATTTAAGACGTGAAAATCCACAAAAAATTCAAGACGTGTGATATACCATTGAAACTCCAAGATGTGAAAAATCCATGAACATTTAGGACGAGGAAGAATAAAATCAAACGATAAAAGCCACGAAAATTAAGAGTGAAAAGCCATGAACAATTCATACGTGCAAAGCAGAAAAATTTTATTTTCAGAGAGGAATTGCAAGAAAATTCCAAACATGAAAAGCACAAATATTAAGAGTGAAAAGATCGAAATTCACAAGTGAAAGCCCCGGAAAAATCAAGAGTGAATGCAAAAAGAAAATACAAAACATGTGAAAAGCAAACGATTTCAGAGTTGAAAAAGCACAAAATTAAAGAGTGAACATCACGAAAATTCAAAGCATTTGAAAGCCACGACATTCAACACTATGGGACAAATCACAAATTTTAAGGACATGAAAAGCCAGAAATTAAGCGACGTGAAAAGCCACGGTATTCAAGTTGAGAAACAGCAACAACATTCAAATACGTGAAAGCCACGAAATTCACGATGAGAAAGCAAAGAAAAAAAATTTTCAAATCGTGAAAAGCCTCGAACAACTTTAAGACGTGAAAAGCGCGAAAATTCAATACAAGATATGCCATGAAAAAATTATTCCACGAAACAGCCTCAAAAAATTAAAAACATGAAAACGCCACGAAAATTCAAGACCTGAAAAATCATGAAAAATCAAGTACATGAAAGATGAATATTCAAGTGTGAAAGCACAAAATTCAATACGTTTGACGTCACACAAATATTAAGCGTGAAAACCATGAAATTCAATACGTGACAACGCAACAAAAATTCAAATACCTTG
>JAVHYY010000342.1:37500-54037 GCA_035221665.1 Okamejei kenojei | reverse complement strand
CGCAGGTAGACCACCCCTATAAAAGCCTCACACACGCTCCATTTCAAAACTGTTGCCCCCATTGCTGATCCATCTGCTAACTTGCTTGTGGCAGATATAAATGGTCTGAACAGTAAATCTTGTATTTATATTTCACCAGTGAAACTCATGGATGCATGGAGTGTGTTAGTGAATAATACACGGAGAGTTTGGTTTATGTTGTAATGTGGAGACGTCCAGCAACCAGTTAACTGAAGACTATGTTTCACAAACAGTTGATCATAATGTGTTGTCCGAGATACAAGGACTCCGTTGTTGGGTTCACTAACAAGCACTGGAGTTAATTTCGCGGGTCAGGGAACATCTCTGGTGATCATGGATGGGTGAACATCGGCTGGGATCCTTTTGATAAAGGTCCTGACCCGAACCTCACAAATCCTTGTTGCCCCCAAAAACGCTGCTTGACCTGCTGAGTTACAAAACTTTGCGAATAGCAAAAGGATTGAGTACAGGAGCCGGGAGGTTCTACTTCAGTTGTACAGGGTCTTGGTGAGACCCACACCTGGAGTTATTCGCGTGCAGTTTTGGTCTCAAATCTGAGGACGGACCATTATGCCATAGAGGAGTGCATGAGAAGGTTCACCTGACTGAGTCCTGGGTTGTCAGGACTGTCTTATGAAGAAAGACTGGATAGACTCGGGGTTATACCTCTCTGATTTAGGAGTTAAGTGGGGATCTTATAGAAACTTACAAATCTTAAGGGGTGGGACAGGTTGATGCAGGAAGATTGTTTCCCGATGTTGGGGAAGTCCAGGTACACGGGGTCACTGGTTAAGGATTAAGGGGAAATCCTTAAGACCGGATGAGAAAGACTTTCTTCACACAGAGAGTGGTGAGTCTCTGGCAACTCTCTGCCACAGAGGGTAGTTGAGGCAGTTCATTGGCTATATTTAAGAGTTGAGTGTGGTGTGTGGCCCTTGTGGCTTAGGGGATCAGAGGGTATGGAGAGAAGGCAGGTACGGGATTGAGTTGGATGATCAGCCATGTATATATTGATGGCGGTGCAGGTCGAAGGGCGGAATGCCTACTCCTGCACCTAATTTCTATGTATCTTTGGTTTCTATGTTTACTCAGCACATTGTGCTAATTTGGGGGGGGGGGGGGGGCAATTGATGAGAATGTGGGGAGAATGGGATCAGAGTAGGAAATGGTGTAAAACAGGTTGTCTCTTTTGTGGGCCAATGTTACAGCTCTTGTCACCTTCAATGTGTCTGTTCAAATCTCCCACCCAGTATTCTGCTTCTCCCCGCCTTCCCCGTCCTGGCGGCTGAGTGAAGGGGGTAGGGGTTGGGGGACAGTGGGGGGGGGGGGGGGGGGAGAGTGATGTGTGTGATGGGGAGGGGGAGGGGAGGCCAGTGGGAGGTGGGAGGGGGTCAGAATTTTTTTGTTCGAGGGGGGCGGCAGTGGGTGGGGGGTGCAGAAATGGCCAGGTGGGGGGGGGAGGGTCTGGTTGGGGTTCCAGTGCAGGAGGGGGTGTGGGGGGGCTAGTGATGGCAGAATGCAGGAGTGGGAAGGCAGGGGGCTAGGGGGGGAGGGTGGGAAGAGCCGGGCGGGGGGGAAAAAAAAAGGGGTGCGGGGCTGCTCTGTCCTGGGGGAATTTTTACTTCAAATGGACATTGAAAGGAGGCCGTCAGTGCCCACGGGTGCTGTGACAAATCAGGATGGAGGGGTTAGGGGGTCAGATTGGGGCTCCGGTGGTCACGCGGGGGGGGGGGGGGGGGGCAGGTGGCACGAGCCACGTTCTCTGCTGGATAGAACATCCTGCCAGCTTAAGTGGTCACCCTCAGCCACAGTGTGTGTGTGGGCCTGTGCTGTTCATGTGGGGTTCAGGGGAGGGTGGACCATGGAGGCTCGGTAAGTTCACCAGCTGGGGGTGGGCGGGCAACTGAAAACCGGGGGTGGGGTGGGGGTTGACAGGCAGACACAGGCAGTACATCAGCTGGGGGGGGGGGGGGGGGCGGGGCGGGCAACAGTACCGGGTTTGGGAGTGGACAGGATATTGGTCATGTATCTAGTTGGAGTATGGGACATGACTGTAGACAGGTCACAGGTCAGTCATGGTAAGGGGGACAGGGACGTGGGGTGGAAGATCACAGGTCACAGGTTCATTCGGAAGGCAAGGTCCAGACACACAGCTTGACCAAGTCACTACAACCGGAATACCCCCCACCCCCCCTCCATTATCTACTGAGTTCATATACAGAGGGGGTATATCAGACAATCACACAGATAACATTGACTGTAACATTCAGACCCGACACCTTGCCTGGTGATGACTTGGGACCGTCCCATAATTCACCCTCCCCAACCCCCCCCCCTCACCCCCTCCGCCCCCCTTCCCCACCACACCAAACCCAAACCCCCAACCACTCCCCACCCCCTCTCACTCCACAAGCCCCTCCCCACCCCCAACACCACTCACAACACACAAGCCCCCCCCCCCCTCACCACACTATACAACATGGGGAGCAACATACCTGCACCCGATACACACTGTAATCTCGGGTGCGGTTCAGATGATACACAAAATAACCATCACAGTTTTTGATTTTGATATGCCTCATGCTTGAGGCAGGTGAATCTTTATTGTGTTATCTTTAACCCAACTGAAACTGGACTGTCTGGTCACCTCCCCGTCTCCCCACAGGGATTGGGAACTGCAATGAGGTTTATAAACATTGTAAATGTACCCGGTCCTCAGTTGCTGCAAGGGGGAATGGTGAATCTGGGAGCCAGTGTAACAGCGATCACGAACGTCAGTCTCAGTCTCAGTTCAGTCGCAGTGTGCTGCTGACGCTCACCCTCCCCACCCACACTCACCCACAGCGCAGCTGCTTCCCTCACACCTGTGGGTCACTGTGCTCGTGAATGGACAAACATTGCCCAACCCCTCACCTGCCTCAGCTTCAGGTAACTGGCCATTAAACTTTCACAAAGTCTTCAACTTTCTCACATATTTAGAGACACAACATTGTAAACTTACTAAACTATTAAAGTAAAATCAGAATATTAAAAGTCATGTTTTGCAAAAAGTTAATTTGATGGAACTTAAAGCAGAGGTCTTGTTCTAACTATGTGTGTGTTGACAGAGGCCACACCATGGCACGCTCTCTTCCTGCTGCTACATCGGGAAAGAAGGTGCAGGGAGCCTGAAAACTGCGGAATCCAGGTTCAAGACCAGCTTCTTCCAGCAATATCAGGTGTGCAACACTGCACACACTAGCCTCAGCAACCACGATGTTCCATCGCACTGTGTCTCCTGGTTGCACTACAGACTTTGGTGTTGCACTATTACAGGTACCTAGTGTAGTGGTTATTTATTAATTGTATTTATTCTAGTTCTATTTTATCTGTAGTGCTTGTAGAGATATGGATCATCACTCTGACCTTTGCTTTAAAGTAACAGAGTGATCAGTTGTTCTACTGGTACACCTACCATTTAACCAGCCGGGACTCCACCAGGAGCAGCGAATGCTACGGAACCTCCTCTCAGGAATCTTTCACGTTGCGTAACGGAAACAACAAGCAGAGAATCAGCCCACCGGACTGAGGGGAAAGAAGCGAGTGACTGGGGGTCTAGGACCATCGCACTGCAAACATTGGTGACGTCCCAGGAAAACCCGTCCTTGCCCTTTCCAAGTCTCTCCTTCCCTTCCTGCATGAATGTGACTTTCCTTTCGCTGTGTTCACTTCCCTGTTCCACAATGAGAGCAGATACTTCAATCTAACACGCCTTGTTCTCTTTCAGTTACTTCCATATGTTCACAGTAGGGTTGCTTTTATGACCATCATGTTCATACTAGGCCTTCAGGAAAAGTGGAACCCTTCAGCCCTCTGCCCTTCTCCTATTTCCCTGCAGCACTGCAAATATTTCCCACACATGACCGGGAACCTTGCTTTGATCTTTTGCCAGCTTCACAAGCAAATATTTTGGTGCTGGAGCACCAGGGGGACCCCACCGGACAGGACCATGCAAATTCACACAGACATCGCCCGATGTCAGGATCGAATCGGGCTCTCGGAAGATGCAAGCATCAGCACGAAATGCGTCACATTCACCTCATTACTAGCGTGCGATCAGTTTACCTGCTAAATCTGTACCACCCTTCCACCAAGATTTTCCATCATCCATCCACGGCTGCTGCACCGAGTTCCATTACAACCCGAGCCCTCCAGGGCTGATCCAGGACGGTTGTGGGTTTTACACGGTTCCGAGTGTGGAGGTCTGCGGCTGAGGGAGGGGATGACATGGATGTTCAGTGTTAGTTTAAAGTAAAACCAGCAATTCACTCAGACTGGGTTCCCAAATCCAATCCAAAACCCCCAGGACCAGCAGCAACCTCCGAGTTACAGTCAGTGATAGAGAGTCAGAAACCAAATCCTACAACTATATATCCAGGTTTAGGTTTAATGTTTGGTATTGTCACGATTATTTAATTCCAGTCTTTTATGGACCATCTGGACTTATAACAAACGACTTCTATAGGTCCATATCCTCCGGTGCCTCACCTTTCACGTACCTGTGTAAATATGCATCTTAATTACCGTGAGGGTTATGATTCTTTCCGCCTCTATGGCGCACATTCTCCATTCTCTGTGTGGAAGAACTTTCTCCTTGGATCACAAGCTATGACAAGTTATTCCTCTAACCAGTAGAAAGGTCAACCCAATGAACATCACAAATGCGTCACTCCATCTCGTTTCAATGGCCTTCCACATTATATTGAAAAGGGGAGGACGGGGGAGACCAATGGGCCCATGTGATCATGGGGCCTCCTCGGGAGCGTGAAGCATTTCCTGGTGCTGAACACCATTCTTTTTCCATTTCTCCCGCATGAGTGTCCCTTCAGCCCTACATCGCTGTGACACATGCTGTTCACTTCTCTTTTCAGAGCCCGCCGAGAGTCATACAGTGTGGAAACAGGCTCTCCGAGCCCAAACTACCACTCGGCCAACAGGTCCCAGATTACACGAGTCCCACCCGCTTGCGTTTGGCCCATATCAATGGTCAATTTAATACAAATTTTACAGAGTGCAAGTGCAAGTATTGAAGGGAGCTGATGGGCAAAGAGAAGCTGGCCCTGCTGATTGAGGAACTTGAAACGACGTCAATCAATTTCAGGGGTGGGTAGGAAGAGTCTAATGGAGATGGAGTATAATTTGGAACTTCTGCAAATCAAAATTAAACTGTGGAATAATAGAACTGAGATGGTAATCTACAAACAAGACATTATCAACTTGGCAATTGAGCCAATTAATTCAGCTTGAATTTATGGATCTGGATTGTGTTGAAGCATAAACAGACACAGGGAGAGATGGGATTACTGAGGATGTGATGGCAGCTTTCAGAAGGCAGGGGCAAACAAAAGGATCGGGGACCCACAGGTTGTGTGAAACAAATGAAGGTCAGAGACATGGCTTTGCTGAGTGGGTTGTGAAACGGGGACTGGGGGCAGAAACAAAATGTTCCCTTGGCAAGTTTAAACGCTATTAGATTATCAAATGATACTGGACTTGAGGACTGAGCTATGGGAAAGGATGGATAGTCTGGGTTTCTTTTACGCTTTGAAGCCAGAAGGCTGCGGAGTGACTCATTGAGGTACAAGGGACATGCGGGGCTGACAACGCTCACAGTCTTTTACCCCAGGTGATAATTCTAAAACCTAGGGGCCTTAACATGACTAAATTCCTTAATTTGGGAACTTTGAGGGTATGCCTGTTTCCAACATATACTTATGGTCTAGAAACACTCTGCTGAAATGCCAGGTTTCCTTTCTATGATGGGGGATATATGTTACAGTTGTATTTAGGTTATATATATACAAAATGCGCTTACAGTCACTTCAATGTGGACGGGCGGGGGGGGGGGGGGGGGGGGGGGGGGGGGGGGGTGGGGGGGGGGGGGGGGGGGGGGGGGGTGGCCCGGGCCCCCCCCCCCCGGGGGGGGGGGGGAAGGATGGTTTATGCCCGAAACGTTTGTCCAATTCCTTCGCTCCATAGATGTTACTGCCTTCACCGCTGAGTTTCTCCCAGCATTTATATCTACACATTGAGTTACAGATGCTCTTATCACTGAACCCAGCTATTAGTGGCTTTTAACTGACCCCAATCATTTCTCCATCCAGGGACAATGATATCTTCGGGTATAAATATGAAGTGTGCTCAATATATAACGGAAACAAGCTTAGAGATAACCTTAGGGACAGACAAAGATGAAAGGGAAAGACATTGATCAATGGGGACATGTCAAATCCACCAGTTACCACAATGTGTCCTGAGAATATAAAAATGCTGTTGATACTGTGAATCGTTGGGAACACTCTGGGTTCTCTCAGTTTTCTGTAAAGACCTTCATAAAACAATTGTTCGTAGTCTCACCACTGAGCCATGAGCTGTTTAATTTTGTTTTATCTGTTATCTGAGTAAAGCCAGATATGAATAGCAACAAAATTCCTACAGTAGTAAACAAACAAGAAAGACAGAATAAATAAATAATCCACAACATAATAGATTACTCTTTCTGTTACAACGATGGGAGCACACCTGTAACATAATGACGTTCCTGAACATGCCGTGCGAGAGTGGCTGTCTTGGAGGGAAAGAGGTGCAGTCCTCTTTATTAAGTTCGGTTTTTATTCCCAACCAATTGTCAAGCCCTTTTGATTGACAACATGCGCCTTAATTTAGTTCAACATAGGAAGCTGACAAGTTACTAAAGTGGTGTCGTCGGGCACTGCGTATTCCATGTCTATACTTTCATAATTTTGGCTCTAGCGGTTTCCTACATCACCCTTCCACTATTTACATCCTATTTACTAGTTAATAGCCCTCCTATGTTTTCCCTTGCAATAAGTTGTCTTGAAATGAGAGGGGAGAGATTTAAGAGCAACCATTCAGTCCCGAGGTGTCCAGTATCTGGAATAGCTGCTCGGGAAGCTGTGGAAAGGGGATACAAAAAGACATTTGGACAATATACGAGTAGACGAGCTTAAGAGGGCTTTGGGCCACATGCAGGTAAATGGGACTAGGACACGATTACCCACTTGGTCGGCATCTTGGAACAAGGTGGGTATGGGCCTGTTCCTGCACCGTACCCCCTCTCTAACCTACCACTGGAAATAAAGACATGAATCTGGGCAGCAGATAGCAAAAAAAAAAAAAAAAACTGTGGATTAGACAGTGGTTATGTCACAGTGTTTGGGGGAGGAAAGCAACCTGAAACGTGTTTTATTTGTAATTGTTACTGTATCATGGTGTTGTTATCCTTGCGAGCAAAGCACGAGGCAAATTCTTGTATGTATACAACTTGGCATAAAAAAGTATATTCACTTCAGCTAAATAAGTGGGGAAACCACGCTGCCTGCCCCCTCCCATCGATATTGCTGCCTTTCCAAACTTGTGTTGTGGTTTCTAATCCCTGGTCTAATATTCCGTTATCAAATTTAAATGGTCATGCTCAATTGTCACTAAATAGATACATTACTATTGCTACTCTACAGACAATAAATAAAACCCAAATTCTGTTGCTGTTCACACATCACAGTTTACCCCCTCATTGTTGGAAATTACTCACTAGAGAAGCCAGGTTCAGTAAACACAACCTCATTTCCACCAGGTGACATTTGCAAAGGAAAGCACAGAATACAATCAGAGAGAAATGAGGGGTGGGGTCTTGTGCAAGTTGTTAAACTGGGACAGCAATTGACAGTTTGTGAAACACATCATCTGCTGAGGGGGAGATCTACGGACTGATGTGAGAGCTCCCTTCTCTTGCGTTGTACAGGAAAATCATTACATCAATACAGCAGATGTAACATTCTGAGGACTGATCAAAGTGGTGATTGTCGTGTTACCTGGAGTCTGCACAGGTGTTGCTGCCTGGGTTGGAGGGAGATGAGACCACTCTAACCTCCTCAGTCCCGGGGTCACGACCGTGAATGGTGACAGACGCGGCAACAGCTCCGACTACCTTCCACACCCGCTTCACAGTGAATTACTGCAGGGCTGGATAAACAGTGCGCGCTTGTAGGGTTGGGGAAGATGCAAAGCAGACCACACACCACCTATTCTGGGTCTGTGGAATGAAGAGCCTATTGTCTACAGTAACTTCCGCGTCAAAAAATTATCAGTGATGGGTCGCATGAGCAGGGGGCTGCAATTGTAACAGGCAATGTTATAGAGAGGAAATGCACTGTATAAATCATGCCACATACCAGCGGACCATTGTTACAAGAGAACCATACTGAACAGTAATGGTGTGTAATCAGAGGGAGAGTAGGAGTGTATCACAGTATTAAACGCGGCCAGTGGACCGTGTATTGGAACAGTAATGGACAGTGTGGGCTACAGAGGGTGAAGCCACAGAATAAATCCCTGCCACATTAGTACTGGGTCAGTACGTGACACTGAGCTGTGTATATGGGGACATTGTAGAGAATTTATCAGATTTATTCTCCACTCCAGCATCCTGCAGTTGTACAGAGCCCTAGTTAGACCACACCTGGAGTATTGTGTGCAATTTCGGTCCCCTAATTTGAGGAAGGACATTCTTGATATTGAGGGAGCCCAGTGTAGGTTCATCAGGTTAATTCCCGGGATGGCGGGACTGTCATATGCTGACAGAATGGAGCAGCTGGGCTTGTACACTCTGGAGTTTAGAAGGATGAGAGGGGGATCTCATTGAAACATATAAGATTGTTAAGGGTTTGCACATGCTAGAGGCAGGAAACATTTTCCCGATGTTGGGGGAGTCCAGAACCAGGGGCCACAGTTTAAGAATAAGGAGTAAGCCATTTAGAATGGAGGCGCGGAAACACCTTTTTTCACAAAGAGTTGTGAGTTTGTGGAATTCTCTGCATCAGAGGGCGGTGGAGGCCGGTTCTCTGGATACTTTCAAGAGAGAGCTAATATGGCTCAAAGATAGCGGAGTCTGGGGATAGGGGGAGAAGGCAGGAACGGGGTACTGATTGAGGATGATCAGCCATGATCACATTGAATGGCGGTGCTGGCTTGATGGGTCGAATGGCCTCCTCCTGCACCTATTGTCTTTTGTCTATTGTCTATTGTCTAAAGTACATGGATAGGATAGGTTCAGAGGGATAAGGGCTAAATGCTGGCATATGTGACTTGTGGAGATGGGGCATGTTGGTCGGTGTTGGCAAGTTGGGACAATAGGCCTGATTCCACACTGTATGACTCTCCCCTTTGATCTGGTATTGTGTTGGTTCACATGCTTGATCAATGGTGTTTTATCATTAATTTTTTATTATTATTAATGTTTAGTGTTTTCTGAGTCATTCGTAACTGTCACTGTATGTCATGTTGTTACTTGTGGGCGGAGCATCAAGGCAAATTCCTTGTATGTGAATACTTGGCCATTAAACTTACTTACTTAAACTTACTTACTTACTTTCCGAGCTCCCTCTCTCACCTCAGCCTTGTTTCCATCCTTAACCCCAACCCTTAACCCCAACCCCTAACCCCAACCCTTCAGGGTTCAGGGTTGGGGTTAAGGGTTGGGGTTCAGGGTTGGGGTTAAGGGTTGGGGTTAAGGGTTGGGATTCAGGGTTGGGGTTCAGGGTTAAGGGTTGGGGTTAAGGGTTGGGGTTAAGGGTTGGTTTTAAGGGTAGGGGTTAAGGGTTGGGTTTAAGGGTTGGGGTTAAGGGTTGGGGTTAAGGGTTGGGTTAAGGGTTGGGGTTAAGGGTTGTTCCTGTGACTTTTCACCAGCGTTTTCTCTGCCTCAGACATGGAGAGTCCATTGTCCTCAGTCAGTGAGCTTCCTAAAACAAACACAAAACTGAGAAGCATCATTGGACAGAGGGCTCTGCCTACTGGATCTTTAATGGCTGGAGGATGTTGAAGAACATCCACCGGACACATGCATACAACACCACGGGCAATACAACTCATCTTCTATAATTTAAATGGACGATTATATTTGAAATGGCCACCACAGAACAGTCCAATCCAACCAACCATACCAAGTCCATGTTTAAAAAATGACACCAGCTCCTTACCCACCCCCCTTCATCTAATCCCATTACACCTGAGCTTTCTATTGCAGTCCCCACATTTAGTTTCCCAACATGCCTTTGAATCCTTGCACACAAGGGGGGGGAACCGCTTTCCGGTCGCCTCCTCCACGGAGAGCCGACTTTTCCCATGTCACCACCCTTGCGGCCCTAACACCATGGATTGGAGCGGCCTTTCCAGGAGTCGTGCCCGGAGAGTTTCAGCAGCGGGTGCAAGCGTTGGACTTTTCAATCGCGGAGCGGGCGAAGCCCTCGCCGGGGGCCGCCAGAAGGGAGCGCTCCGATCACTGGCCCGCGGGACTGTTACATCCCGAAGCTGTGGTCTGCGGATCGTCCTAGGAGCCATGGGCCGGGAGCGGCAAGGAACTTACCATCGGAGCGGGATTCCTCCTCGCCGGGAAAGAGCTCCGACCGACAGCCTGCGGCCTACAACATCCTGAAGCCACGGTGTCTCCTGTAGAAAAGCCCCGATTCGGGACCTCCAAAGCCGATGGAGTGTCTTTGACCATCCCGAGAGGGGGCCTGTACAATTAACCGACGTCCGTAGCGGCGACTGCGGAGATTTTATGGACCCGACCACGGGTGAACAATGGAGGAGGACTGACTGAACTTTGTGCCTTCCACCACAGTGAAGAATGTTGTGGTGGATGTCTGTGTTAAACATTATGTGTATTGTGTGTTCTTTCTTTTTTCAATGTACCCGTGCTGACAAATTCACTTTCACTGCACCTTCGGGGGCCATGTGAGGAATTAAAATTGACTATTTGAATATTGACACATTACAACGAACCGCTCCAGCGTTCTGCAATGTGCGTGGAGGATTGGGAAGTAAACTTTCACAGGACCAATCGCTGTGCCAGACATTGGTCTCTGCTCTGGATCAGTAAGGGAGTCGACATGCACCATGGGGTCTGGGCAGCTGAAGACAAAGCTGGTAATTGTGAAGCTGTTAAATTTGTGGATAACAGGTCAGAATTAGAGTGGCCGAGACAGCCAACCACTGAAAGTAATGGTGGGGGATATGTGATAGGAAAGGGCAAGGCCATGAAGGGCATTTAGAGCCAGGTTTTGAATTTTATGACCAGGATTAGCAGTCACAGGTGAACCAGATTGGTGTAAATTGGGAAATATGTAAAATTCTGCCTGTGACTTCAATCTGTCATGAATAGAATTTACTCTCTCCCCTTTCACTGCCCTAACACTAACACCCTCTCGCTCTCAGCAACTCAAAACACTTCCATCTTCTACCCTTCTAGTGAGTAGTTTGTCTCTTTTCACACGGTGTCCTCTCCAGCTGTTGTCACTTTCCTCATGCCTCCTTCTCTCCCTTCACCCCCTCTTTTGGGACAATCCCTCTCCTATCATTCCATGTTTCCATCTTTTGCTCAGTTTGCCATTGGATGAAGATGAAGATCGACAAATAGGTGCAGGAGTAGGCCATTCGGCCCCTCGAGCCAGCACTACCATTCAATATGATCATCTAAAATCAGTACCCCGTTCCTGCTTTTCCCCCATATCATTAAGGACCCACACCATCCTGGCCACACGCTCATCTCTCCGCTGCCATCAGGTAGAAGGCACAGGAGCCTGAAATCTGCAACATCCAGGTTCAGGACCAGCGAGTTCCCCACAGCCATCAGACTATTAAACACAACTTCAACCAAACTCTGAACCATAACAGCCTATTGCACTTTATCTGTTTATTTATGTGTGTGTATATGTATATATATATTCTATGGTATATGGACACACTGATCTGATCTGTATTTATGCCTACAATATTCTGTTGTGCTGTGGCAAGCAAGAGAGAGTGGTGAGTCTCTGGAACTCTCTGCCACAGAGGGTAGTTGAGGCCAGTTCATTGGCTATATTTAAGAGTGAGTTGGATGTGGCCCTCGTGGCTAAGGGGATCAGAGGGTATGGAGAGAAGGCAGGTACGGATACTGGAGTTGGGATGATCAGCCATGATCATATTGGAATGGCGGGTGGCAGGCTCGAAGGGCTGAATGGCCTACTCCTGCTAATTTCTAAGTTTCTTGGTTTCTAAGAATGTCTTCGTCCTACCTGCAACATGACAATAAAACTCTCTTGACTTGACGACTTGACTATCCCTTTACTTCCTTTAACAAACCAAAGCCTATAAATCCAAACTCTCTCTTGAAAACATCCAGTTGAATTGGCCTCCATGCCTTCAGTGGCAAAGAATTTTCTACAGATTCACAGATTCTCACATCTCAGGGTGAAAATGTTTTTTTCCACATCTCAGTCCCTCAATTGGTCTATCCCTTAATCTTAAATTGTGACCCTGGTTCTGGGACCCCCAACATCGGGAACATTTTTCCTGCATCTTGCCTCTCCAAACCTTTAAGAATTTTATATGCTTCTATTAGATGCCCTCTCATCCTTCTAAATTGCAGTGAAAGCAGCCCAGTCGACCCCATTCTTTCATTCTTTGCTTTCATGTTACTGTAAACAGTGTGTGCATGTATGGTTATTGTTAGTGTGTGTATCGTTGTATGGAGCACATTAGTATCTGCACTGAGGTAAAGCACTTTGGTCAACATGGGTTAGTTTTAAATGTGCGATACAAATAACAAGTTGACTGACTTTGCCTGACTGATGCCTGACTGATGACTTGTTCTCATTCAGCTGCCATTATAAACATGATAACAGCATCATGGGGGAGATTTGACCAGTGGAGTGTTTCCATTAGAACCCGCAATGTCCAGAAATTCAAATACCTTGACAAAAACTCTCTCCGCCTCCCTCTCTCCCCACTCCACTAACTCCCATTGGTTCTTGTTTTCATCTGTGGCTTAATTTGCATGTGTGGCCTTTCACAAAATGTTATCTTGCCTGATATGAAAAGTACTTGATTTTCAGTCCGTTTATTTCCTGTTACATACAGGATTGCACGAATGGTGGTGAATTAATATGCAGCGCTTCTGTTAGAAAAGTAATGATGGCTGATTTGAATGGTGCACTTCTGCTCAATCTGTCTTGAAAACCTTGCATCTGAGCCCTTTCATCAAAGGTTACCTGTTTCCCTGGTGTGAAAAGTCCTTTGTCTCAGTCTAGGGATGACAGAGCAGGGCAGGGCTAAAGGGCCTGTCCCACGAACATGCGACCTGCATACGGCAAGCGCGACCAAATCTGGAAGCGGGGGTCGCGCGGAGGTCGAGTGATCCCCGTACTAAGGGCCTGTTCCACGAGCAGGCGACCTGCATGCGGTGAGCGCGACCAAACCGGAAGTGGGGCCGCGCGGAGGTCGGGTGAGTGGCCCGAAGTGGTGCGAAGTTGAAGTGAAGTACACAAGTAAGTTCGCAAGGACAGAGAGGGACACACAGAGAGAGTCAACGGGGGACACAACACGCAGAGAGGTCACACAGAGAGAGTCAAACCCGGGGAGCACACACCCCAGAGAGGGTCACACACCGAGAGAGTCAGAACGGGGGCACACACACACAGAGGGACATCAAACAAAGAGGGACACGCAGAGAGGGTCACAGAGGCACACACAGAGAGGGACAGCACAGAGACTGTCACGGGGGCACACAACACACAGACAAGTCACGGGGGGGCAACACACACACAGAGAGAGTCACGGGGGCACACAACCAGGGACACACAGTGGGACACACACAGAGGGACATCGCAGAGAGGGTCACAGAGGCACCACACAGAGAGGGACACACAGAGAGGGTCACGGGGCACACACACACAGAGAGTCCACGGGGGCACATGCCACCCATGAGGGGACACAGAGAGGAACACACAGAGAGGGACAACTCAGAGAGGGTCCACACAGAGGACACAACAGAGAGAGGTCACACAGAGGGGGACACACAGAGAGAGTCACAGGGGCACACACGCAGAGAGGGACACACAGAGAGGGACGGGCTCACAGAGAGGGACACACAAAGGGTCACACAAGGGGGGACACAGAGGAGAGAGTGCACACGGGGGCACACACACACAAGAGGAGGGACACACAGAGAGGGACACGCAGAGAGGGTCATAGAGGCACACACAGAGAGGGTCACACAGAGAGGGTCACACAGAGAGGGTCACACAGAGGGTCACAGAGAGGGACACACAGAGAGGGTCACACAGAGAGACAAGTCACGGGGGCACACACGCAGAGAGGGACACACAGAGCGAGGGGACACAGAGTGGACACACAGAGAGGGCACCACAACAGAGAGTGGACACGGAGGTACACACACACACAGAGAGAGGGACACACAGAGAGGGTCACACAAGAGGGGAACGGAGGGGGACACAGATGAGAGGCATACACAGAGAGGGACGGAGGTACACGACACCAGAGAGGGACACACAGAGAGGGTCACACAGAGACCACGGGGTAACAACTACAACAGAGAGGGACCCACAGAGGGTACACACGCAGAGAGGGGACACAGGGGGACACACAGAGAGGGTCACACACAGAGAGAGTCACGGGGGCACAACTACGAGAGAGGGACACACACAGAGAGGGTCACGGAGGCACACACACACAGAGAGGGACACACAGAGAGGGACACACAGAGAGGGACACGGAGGCACACAGAGAGGCACACACAGCTCCACACAACTCCACGTTAGGTCACGCTCACCGCATGGAGTCGCATGCTGGTGGGACAGGCCCTTAACCCATCAGTAATGTGTTAAAGAAGGAACTGGAGATGCTGGGGAAAATCGAGGGGGTCACACAAATGACCCTCGATCGGAAGAAGGGTTTTGGCCCGAAACCTTGCTTATCTCCCTCGCTCCATAGATGCTGCTGCACCCGCTGAGTTTCTCCAGCATTTTGTGTACCCCCATCAGTAATGTAATGGCTGCAAAAACAAGGGTGAATAGTATGGAAGTTACTGCACAGGAACAGGCCATTCAGCCCAACAACTGTGACATGTTGATACTGCACACTGACATCCTGCAACATTCAGCACTGTGCGCTCAACTGTGTAGTTTGTGATCGAGAGCCATAATGTGCAGACAACACATGGGGCCATGGCAGCTGCGAAACTGTCAACACTGAGAATGTTGCTGGGATTGGATGGTCTGAGCTATAAGGAGAGAATGGGTAGGCTGAGTATTTTCCCTGGAGCAAAAGGAAAACCAGAGCTTTAGCGATTTATAAAATCATGAGGGATATAACAATGGTGTTTGGTCACAACCTCTTTCCCCAGATAAAGGGCATAGGTTCAAGAAGGGGCATATTTGTCACAGAGCGAGGACGGTGTAAGGAACAAGTAGACTGAGCAAGTGGCGGAGGCATGACAATTATCATATTTAAATTAAAGACCAATTGAAGAAGTACTTGGATAGCAAAGATGTTGAAAGAGACACAGAAACGGCAGATGCGGCAATGCTGAGCAAAACCCCAAGTGCTGGATGTGGAAGAAGAAGCTCGGGGGTCAAAGCGCATCTGTGGGAGAGATTGGAAAAGGCGATCTTTCAGCTCAGGACCCTTCTTCAGACTCAGAACGCCAGCTTCCTTTCCCTCCACAATTGCTACCTGACTCGCTGAGTTCCTCCAACACTTTGTGTTTTGCTCAGGGATTGGGCAAATCATGGACATGTTGGGCCAAAGTAGCATTTTCATGGTTCAACTCGATGCCAGCTGTGAAGACATTACATTTGTACATTATTATGACAGAATTAGAGTAGGTCAGACATATCAGAGGCTTCAGGGAAAGGATTACATAGATAGGGAGGATGAAGATCATAGAGGGAACTGAAAATTATAAGATGTTGTCACTGACCCCTCAAGGTGCCACAGATGTCTCTGTCTGTCTTCCCAGAAAGCCTCTCACACAATCTCGTATGTTCCTGTTGTTCCATTATATTTCCCAATTTGCAACGACTGGTGTTTTTACGTCTGAAGTGAATAAATGAATCAATGAATAAGTTTATTGGCCAAGTATTCACATACAAGGAATTTGCCTTGGTGCTCTGCCCGCAAGTGACAACATGACATGCAGTGACAGTTAGGAATGACACACAAAACATTAAAGATTAATAATAAAACATTATTGATAAAACATGTGAATTAACTAAAATACCAGAGCAAAAGGAGGATACAGATATTTGGTTTTCCATGAGTGACTACGTGAAGAAAGACGTCAGCCCGCCAAATGAGCGTCATTCGTTGAACTGCTTTACGCAACGAAACCGACTGGCGGCGGCGTTGCTCTGTCCCAGTAATGGTGAGGTAAACCTGAGGGTGTGTTTCACTAAATCCCAGGTTGGTTTTTGAGATTTGCTTTTTTTTAGCAGGAATCTCTGTACCGAAATTTACCTGCTAGATAATTGGGGAGAAAGTCCGGACGGACCGCGGGGAATCTCCGGGTCTCGGCCAACGGATACGGGACAGGGGGAAACGGTACAGACACGCGGAACTGCGGGTTTTAGCCGGCTGCCGTCGGTTCGCCACCCAAGTCACCGAACCGGCTGTGGTCCCA
>JAVHYY010000342.1:0-30000 GCA_035221665.1 Okamejei kenojei | reverse complement strand
ACAGTGCCATTAACTGTGCTAACCTGCCTTCTCGTCATATTTGCTGCAGCAAGTGGGACCCACACTGTTGGGTCTCACCCTCTGATATCCAGAATTATAGAGGATATCTTTAACACAAGTTCTCCCAGGCCCAGTTACACGGAAGTATGGGACATTGACATTATGTTAACACTACTTCACCAGGGGGCTCCTGCTACATCCTTATCTTTAGCCGGCTCTCATAAGGTAGTTATCCTCATGGCACTGGTCTCAGTGCAATGGGTCCAGTCACTACATAAATTGCGACTGGACAGGATGGTTACATCTGCTAATACATATTTTATGTTTATGATTTAATTAACCAGAACAAACCAGGGGCGATAGGTCTCAAACTAGTTTCATGGCATACCCCATGGACCTTCAGTAATTTACAACAATACGTCTAGGTCACCTAGAGCCTTAAAGGCTCCAAACTAGCAATGTTTGTTAGTTACAAAAAACCTCATAAGAAGGTATTAGTTCTACCATCTCCAGGTGGGTAAAATGGGGGTTTTGGCTAATGCATGAGGCGATACTAATATTTTCAACTCTCACTCCACCAGGGCTGCCACTACATCAGCTCCAAGGGTTATGTACATTCCGCTGGACCACATCCTAGCAGCTGCAGGATGGTCAAACGAACATACTTTCCAAATATTTTATAATAACCTATTGCCAGACGGGGTATTTGCCAACTCCATTTTAGATTCTGTTTTATAGTTTCCCCTGGATGAGAGGGTCACTATTATTTTCCTTTGATGATTAAAGCATCAGCATTTTTAATGAACTAAGTCATGTCTGAATGCATTAATCTTATTCAGTCACCCATGGTCTCATCATGCAGTGTGTAACGCATGGACCCGTTTCTGGCATGATATCACAGAGCTTTGAAATCTTCACGTAGTCACTCACGTGACTCCGAAGTAAAATAGTAAGATTAAACAAGAACTTACCAGTTTGAAGTTTGATCTTTATTTTATGAGGAGTTACGATGAGCGATTACGTGCCCACCGCTCCCAACCCTCCTATCATAAAGGTCATCTGGTAGTTCTACTCTTCTCTAATCTTACTATGTTCAGTTCATCTATTGTTATCTGTGATTTCATACCGCTGCTTTGAAGAATGACGCGCATGCGGGCTGACAGCCTTCTTCAAGTAATCGCTCATCGTAACTCCTCATAAAATAAAGATCAAACTGGTAAGCTCGTTTAATCTTATTATTATACAACAAATAAAGATTCCCTCTGGAATCGAACTTGCACCTTTGCAATTTTGAACATTTTGAATGGATCTCAAATGGGAGAGCTCCAGGTGCTTTGCTGCATCCTGCTGGGCCCGATGCTCCACGAGAGAGTACATGCAATCCAGGGAGGTCCTGCCATTTCATGATGCAAAATCCTCTATAGAGGGTTGTGTTCATTAAACATGCTGGCAATTCCATTGCACTCATTAGGATAAACTGAACAATTCCCGGAGAGAGGATTGGCCCTGGTGAAAGGAGGAAGAACATACTGTTTCCTCACTTGCCTCTTCCTGGGAAGGAGCCCACAGATTTCACCATGGGAAGCTTTCACTGTCCTAATGAATGCTCACCATTACTGGTCAGCTGAGCAAAATCTCGAATGACATTAAAAGAAGCAAGAGTACAGAGTGTACACTGGGTGTGGACCTCAGCATCCATCATTGGGAATGGCTTGGTCACACGGCCACTCACTGAGATGGCCGAACCCTCAAGGATGTGTCTGCCAGGCTCTTTCTACAGCAGGTAGAGAATGAGCCAACACAAGGGATTGACCTACTTGACTCCTCCTCTCCTGTCCACCTGTAACAGGTGAATCTGTTGACCATGGCTTTGGCAGAAATCAGAAGGCCATTGCACAGTTCTCATTGAGGACAATGTTTTGTCATTACACCAAAGTCAGCCCATATTGCTCTGACTGGCACAACATGTCACCTTCCCAAAGGAGCTGCAGAGGCTGAGACATTGACTATGTTCAATGTAGAGGAAGATTGACTATAAACTCTACATTAGTCAGGAGACGTGGGGAAAGTGGGAAGGTGGTGTTGAGATCAATATTGGATCAGCTGTATGGGCCTGAAAAATTGTGCTCCCTCAGACTTTATCCCTTGGAGTGTAGGAGGCTGAGATTGTTGAATTATAAAGGGGAATAGATAGGCTGAATGAACAGAGCCTTTTACCCAGTGTGGGGGTATCAAGGACCAGAGGACACGGGTTTGAGGTGAGATGATAAAGTTTAATATGAACACGAAGGGCATCCTTTACATTCAAAGGATAAAGGATTCTAACAAGAGGAATTGAGTATAGAAGCAAAGAGGTCCTTCTGCAGTTGTACAGTGCCCTAGTGAAACCACACCTGGAGTATTGTGTGCAGTTTTGATCCCCTAATTTGAGGAAGGATATTCTTGCTATTGAGGGAGTGCAGCGTAGATTTACAAGGTTAATTCCCGGGTTGACGGGACTATCATATGCTGAGAGAATGGAGCGGCTGGGCTTGTATACTCTGGAATTTAGAAGGATAAGAGGGGATCTTATTGAAACATATAAGATTATTAAGGGTTTGGACACACTAGAGGCAGGAAACATGTTCCTGATGTTGGGAGAGTCCATAACCAGGGACCACAGTATAAGAATAAGGGGCCAGCCATTTAGTACAGAGATGAAGAAAAAAGTTTTCACACAGAGGGTTATGAATATGTAGAATTCTCTGCCTCAGAGGGTTGTGGAGGCCGGTTCGATGGATGCTTTCAAGAGAGAGCTAGATAGGGCTCTGGAAGATAAGGGGAGTCAGGGGATATGGGGAGAAGGCAGGAACGTGGGTACTGATTGTGGATGATCAGCCGTGATCACAGTGAATGGCGGTGCTGGCTTGAAGGGCCGAATGGCCTCTACTCCTGCACTTATTGTCTATAAAGGGTAGTAGGTATGTGATGAGCTGCCAGAGGAGGTAGTTGAAGCAAGTGCTAACATTTCAATTAAAGGACACTTGAACAGGTTCATGGAAAGGAAAGGTTTAGAGGGATATGGGGCAAATGGAACTAAGTTTGATGAGGAAACGAGGTCAACATGGACGAGTTGCAGCTGTTTCTGTGGTTCCATGACTGATAGCTGTGTGAGAGCATCTTCACCAAAAGTATTGCAGAAATTCAAGAAGGCAGCTCACCACCACCTTCTCCGAGGCAGTTAGGGATGGATAATAAATATTGACTTTGATGCTGATATTTGTAAAAACTAATTGGAATAAATCTTCTCCTTTGCACCATACTGTAGATTATCTGCCACAAATTATCCCAATCAGTGACAAAGAGCTTCTCTGTCTTTTAGTTACTATCCTTATAATAAATGCATCCTCAGCACACACAGATATGTTCTGTTCTCACGTATTTAAAAAAAATTATATAAATAAAATTATAAGGAATTACTTTTAAATGTAAAGGGTAAATAGAGAAGTATATATACGTGTATGTATATATGTGTGTGTTTATATGTGTGTATAACGGAAACAGGTCCTTCCTTCAGCCCAACTTGCCCACACCGGCCAACATGCCCCATCTACATTAGTCCCAGTCACAGAAACAGGTCCTTCCTTCAGCCCAACTTGCCCACACCGGCCAACATGCCCCAACTGCACTAGTCACCCAGTGCGGAAACAGGCCCTTCCTTCAGTCCAACTTGCCCACACCGGCCAACATGCCCCATCTACACCAGTCACCCAGCATGGAAACAGACCCTTTAGCCCAACCTGCCCACACCGGCCAACATGCCCCACCTACACGTCCCAGTGTCACGGAAACAGGCCCTTCCTTCAGCCCACCTTGCCCACACCGACCAATATGCCCCATCTACACTAGTCCCAGATTCACAGAAACAGGCCCTTCAGCCCAACTTGCCCACACTGGCCAACATGCCCCACCTACACTAGTCCCACCTGCCTGTGTTTGGCCCACATCCCTTCAAATCTGTGCTATCCATTTACCTGTCTAAGTGTGAGAGTCTCAGCCTCAACCATCTCCTCCGGCAGCTCGATCTACACACCCACCACCCTCTGTGTGGAAATGCTTCCCCTCAGCTTGACATTCTCAAAGTGAACAATTTGTGAACCAGCGAGCTGGTGTGGCATAAAAAAAATTAATAATGGATAGAAAAATGACAAAAAATGGTGTTGCTGCCTCATAGCGCCAGAGACCCGGGTTCCATCCTGACTACGGGTGCTGTCTGTACGGAGTTTGCACGTTCTCTCCATGACCTGCGTGGGTTTTCTCCGTGTGCTCCAGTTTCATCCCACACTCCAAAGACGTGTGGGTTTGTAGGTTAATTGCCTTTGGTAATTCAGTCATTGTAAAGCTGTCCCTAGTGTGTGGGATAGTGCGAGTGTACGGGATGATCGCTGGTCGGTACGGACTCTGTGGGCTGAAGGGCCTGTTTCCGTGCAGTATCTCTAAACTAAACTAAAAATACGTTTCCACCAGTGGGAGAGTCTAGGACCAGAGGGCACAGCCTCAGAATTAAAGGACCTTCCTTTAGGAAGGAGATGAGGAGGAATTTCTTTAGCCAGAGGGTGGTGAATCTGTGGGATTCGTTGTCAGTGGATATATTTAAGGCAGAGATAGATGGATTGTTGATTAGTGCGGGTGTCAGGGGTTATGGGGAGAAGGCAGGAGAATGGGGAGAGATTGAATGGTGGGGTAGACTCGATGCGCCGAATGGCCTAATTCTGATTCCGTGTGTTATGGTCGTCCCTGACTTAAGGAAATGCAAGCAGACACTTTGTGCAAAGAGCAACGTCGGAGGGCAATTATTGTCCCGCAGACGACTACTGCCCCAGATGGATATCGTCATGTGTGCAACAAACATTGATTGGCCACGGGTGGGCGAAGGGTTAATGTGGCCATTGGCTTGATTGGAGCTGATTAGGAAATTGTCAGCTGCTGTGTATAAAAGGGAGAGTTGTGGGAGTGTCTGAGAGCAGTGGTCCTGGGCTGTGGATGGGAGTGGTGGTCCCGGGCTGTGGACGGGAGCGGTGGTCCCGGGCTGTGGACGGGAGTGGTGGTCCCGGGCTGTGGACGGGAGCGGTGGTCCTGGGCTATTGTTGGGAGCAGTGCTCAGCGTAGAGACAGGGAGTCTGTCTTTGTGTCCAGGGTTTTTAATTATTAATTTCTTTCTGGAGAACTTGGAATTGTGCTGTATCTCAAAACTGAACGGATGTTTCCACTAGTGGGAGAGTCTCGGACCAGACAGCACAGTGTCAGAATAAAAGGATGTATCTTTACTAAAGTGATGATGCCCTAACCTTGTCGCAACTGAAATTAAATCTGGGTGATGTTGAAACAAGGAACTGCAGATGCTGGTTTATACCAAACATAGACACATTGCTGGAGTAACTCAGTGGGCCAGGCAGCATCTCTGGACAAAGAAGAGACTTTGGGATGGAACAAAAGGGGTCTTACCCAAAATATCACATCCTTTTCCTCCAGCGATGGTGCCTGACCCGCTGTGTGACTCAAGCACTTTGTCTCTCTGCAATAAAATGTTGACCAGTGATAATTGTTAATGATTGAAGCACAACGTGGAACAAGGAGCTGGAACAGATGCAGGGATAATGTAGAATATTGGGCTGAAGGGACCTGAGGGACATTCTTACTGTGAACCCAGTGACTTGGAAAAATAAGTCTGCTGTGGATTGGAGTAAGGATGTGTAAAATTCCCCAAAGAGCTGATCCAATCTGTCTCCAATGCTTGGAGACCCTTTGAAAGTGTGAAGACGAGATTTCTGAGGATATTGCCAAGAATTTTTGTTACTATCAAGTCAAACCTGTAGTGCAGCGAATCACCACATGGTGGAAGTGTTGACCACAAACTGGACGGGCCTGCAGTGCAGCGGATCACCACATGGTGGGAGTGTTGACCACAAATTGGAGCGACCTGTTATGTGAATTCACTGCACATTGGGAGTTGCTGTCTACAAATTAGACATCATTTTGCTCTCTACTGCAAAATGGTTCTTTATTGGTCTGAAACCTGTTTCCTTTCCCTGTAATGCACCCATTGATGCCGAAGTTTGTAAAAGCCGTGAAACCAGCGAAGATTTGGGATGAAAATCAAGGAACTTGCCATAGAGGGAGTACAGAGAAGGTTCACCAGACTGATTCCTGGGATGGCAGGACTTCCATATGAAGAAAGACTGGATAGACTTGGCTTGTACTTGCTGGAATTTAGAAGATTGAGGGGTGATCTCATAGAGACTTACAACATTCTTAAGGGGTTGGACAGGCTAGATGCAGGAAGATTGTTCCTGATGTTGGGGGAGTCCAGGACAAGGGGTCACAGTTTAAGGATAAGGGGAAAGTCTTTTAGGACCGAGATTAGAAAATCGTTTTTCACACAGAGTGGTGAGTCTCTGGAATTCTCTGCCACAGAAGGTAGTTGAGGCCAGTTCGTTGGCCATATTTAAGAGGGAGTTGGATGTGGCCCTTGTGGCTGAAGGGATCAGGGGGTATGGAGAGAAGGCAGGTACAGGATACTGAGTTGGATGATCAGCCATGATCATATTGAATGGCGGTGCAGGCTCGAAGGGCCGAATGGCCTGCTCCTGCACCTAATTTCTATGTTTAACTGCAGATGCTGGTTTACTTTAAAAAAAAAAGTCATAAAGTGCTGGAGTAACTCAGCGGGTCAGGCAGGATGCAGGTTTGGTGGGCAACTCTGTGAGTTCAAGTCAGATTTATTCGTGACATACACACATACGAGATGTGCAGTGAAATGCTCGCAGATTGTGCAAAAAAAAAACAAACTACAAACAGAATGGAATAGAATCATAGAAACATAGACAATAGGTGCAGGAGTAGGTCATTCGGCCCTTCGACCCTGCACCGCCATTCAATGTGATCATGGCTGATCATCCAACTCGGTATCCTGTACCTGCCTTCTCTCCATACCCCCGATACCTTTAGCCACAAGGGCCACATCTAACGTAAATATAGCCAATGAACTGGCCTCGACTACTTTCTGTGGCAGAGAATTCCACAGATTCACCACTCTCCGTGTGAAAATAAAATGTTCTTATCTTGGTCCTAAAAGACCCCCTTATCCTTAAACTGTGACCCCTTGTTCTGGACTTACTGAATATCGGGAACAATCTTCCAGTATCTAGCCTGTCTAACCCTTTAAGAATTCTACAATATCTATGATACCCCCCTCAATCTTCTAAATTCCAGCGAGTGCAAGCCAAGTCTATCCAGTCTTTCTTTATATGAAAGTCCAGCCAACCCAAGAATCAGTCTGTAAACCTTCTCTGTACTCCCTCTATGGCAAGAATGTCATTCCTCAGATTAGGAGACCAAACCTGTTCGCAATACTCCAGGTGTGGTCTCACGAAGACCCTGTACAACTGCAGTAGAACCTCCCTGCTCCTATACTCAAATTCTTTTGCTATGAATGCTAACATACCATTTGCTTTCTTCACTGCCTGCTGCACCTGCATGCCTACTTTCAATGACTGGTGTACCATGACACCCAGGTCTCGTTGCATCTCCCCTTTTCCTAATCGGCCGCCATTCAGATAATAGTCTACTTTCCTGTTTTTGCCACCAAAGTGGATAACCTCACATTTATCCACATTATACTGCATCTGCCATGCATTTGCCCACTCACCCAGTCTATCCAAGTCACCTTGCAGCCTCCTAGCATCCTCCTAACACTGCCCCCCAGCTTCGTGTCATCCGCAAACTTGGAGATGTTGCATTCAATTCGCTTCGTTCCAATCATTAACATATATTGTAAATAGCTGGGATCCCGTCACTGAGCCTTGTGTTACCCCACTTGTCACTGCCTGCCCTTCTGAAAAGGACCCGTTCACTCCTACCCTTTGCTTCCTGTCTGCCAGCCAGTTCGCTATCCACATCAATACTGAACCCCCAATTCCGTGTGCTTTAAGTTTGCATACTAATCTCTTGTGTGGGACCTTGTTGAAAGCCTTCTGAAAGTCCAAATAAAACACATCCACTGCTTCTCCCTTATCCACTCTACTAGTTACATCCTCGACAAATTCTATGATTCGTCAGACATGATTTACCTTTCATATATCCATGCTGACTTTGTCCAATGATTTCACCACTTTCTAAATGTGCTGCTATCCCATCTTTAATAATTGATTCTAGCATATTCCCCACTACTGATGTTAGACTAACTGTTCTGTAATTCCCCATTTTCTCTCTTCCTCCCTTTTTAAAAAGTGGGGTTACATTAGCTACCCTCCAATCCTCAGGAACTACTCCAGAATCTAGAGTTTTGAAAAATTATCACTAATGCATCCACTATTTCTGGGGCTACCTCCTTAAGCACTCTGGGATGCAACCTATCTGGCCCTGGGGATTTATTGGCCTTTAACCATTCAATTTACCTAACACCACTTTCCGACTAACCTGGATTTTGCTCAGTTCCTTCATCTCATTTGATCCCCAATCCCCTGCTATTTCCGGTAGATTATTTATGTCTTCCTTAGTGAAGACAGAACCAAAGTAGTTATTAAATTGGTCTGCCTTGTTCCCCATGATCAATTCACCTGTTTCTGACTGCAATGGACCTACATTTGTTTTAACTAATCTTTTTATCTTCACATATCTATAAAAACTTTTGCAGTCAGTTTTTAATCACATATTACATATTTGTGGGGGGAAAAAGAAAAAAAACAGCAATTTTAAAAAGGCATCACACAACAGTACATTGGTTCAGTAAAGTTAGTCCCTGGTGAGATTGGAGTTTGCAGTACTAATGGCCTCTGGGAAGAAACTCCTTCTCCATATAACAAATAACCATATAACAATTACAGCACGGAAACAGGCCCTCTCGGCCCTTCCAGTCCGTGCCGACCATTTGTTTTCCCCTAGTCCCATCTACCTGCACTCAGACCATACCCCTCCATTCCCTTCACGTCCATATACCTATCCACTTTACTCTTAAATGTTAAAATCGATCCTGCCTCCACCACTTCTGCTGGAAGCTGATTCCACACAGCCACAACCCTCTGAGTAAAGAAGTTCCCCCTCACGTTACCCCGAAACCTCTGTCCCTTAATTCTCATGTCATGCCCTCTTGTTTGAATCTTCCCTACCCTCAATGGGAAAAACGTATCCACGTTAACTCTGTCTATCCTTTTCATCACCTCAATCAAGCCCCCTTAACCTTCTAGATGAAAGAAAGACTTTCTTCTTTCTTCACACAGAGAGTGGTGAGTCTCTGGAACTCTCTGCCACAGAGGGTAGTTGAGGCCAGTTCATTGGCTATATTTAAGAGTGAGTTGGATGTGGCCCCTAAGGGGATCAGAGGGGAGAGAAGGCAGGTACGGGATACTGATCCCATGATCATATTGAATGGCGGTGCAGGCTCGAAAATGGCCTACTCCTGCACCTAATTTCTATGTTCTATGTTTCTATGTTTCTGCGCTCCAAAGAATAAAAACCTAACTTGTTCAACCTTTCTCTGTAACATAGTTGCTGGAACCCTGGCAACATTCTAGTAAATCTCCTCTGTACTCTCACTATTTTGTTGACATCCTTCCTATAACTAGGCGACCAAAATTGTACACCATACTCCAGAATTGGTCTTGCCAATGCCTTGTACAATTTTAACATTACTTCCCTACTCCTATATTCAATGCTCTGATTTATAAAGGCAAGCACACCAAAGGCTTTCTTTACCACCCTATCTACATGCGATTCCACCTTCAGGGAACTATGCACAGTTATTCCTAGATCCCTCTGTTCCACAGCATTCCTCAAGTCCCTACCATTTACCATGTACGTCCTATTTTGATTTGTCCTGCCAAGATGTAGCACTTCACACTTATCAGCATTAAAACTCCATCTGCCATCTTTCAGCCCACTTTTCCAAATGGCCCAAATCTCTCTGTAGACCTTGAAAATCTACTTCATTATCCACAACACCACCTATCTTAGTATCATCTGCATACTTACTTATCCAATTTTCCACCCCCATCATCCAGATCATTGATGTACATGACAAACAATAGTGGACCCAACACAGATCCCTGAGGCATCCCACTGGTCCCACTGGCTTCCAACCTGACAAACAGCCATCCACCATTACTCTCTGACATCTCCCATTCAGCCACTGTTGAATCCATCTTGCTACTCCGCCATTAACACCCAAAGATTGAACCTTCTTAACCAACCTTCCATGGGGAACCTTGTCAAAGGCCTTACTGAAATCCATATAGACAACATCCACTGCTTTACCCTCATCAATTTCCCTAGTTACCGCTTCAAAAAATTCAAGAAGGTTTGTCAAACATGACCTTCCAGGCACAAATCCATGTTGACCGTTCCTGATCAGACCCTGTTTATCCAGATGCTTATATATATTATCTCTAAGTATCCTTTCCATTAATTTGCCCACCACTGACGTCAAACTAATAGGTCTATAATTGCTAGGTTTATTCTTTGAACCCTTTTTAAACAATGGAACAACATGCGCAGTACGACAATCCTCCGGCACTATTCCCGTTTCTAATGACATTTGAAATATTTCTGTCATAGCTCCTGCTATTTCTACACTAACTTCCCTCAATGTCCTAGGGGAATGCTCCTCCCCCTCCTCCTCTTCTCATCCTCTCCGTTCTCACAGCATGGCAACCGAGGCGTTTGCCTGACCGTAGCACCTGGAACAGTCTGTTGCTGGGGTGGAAGGGGTCCCCCATGATCTTGTTGGCTCTGGAGTTGCATCTTCTGATGTATAGTTCCTGCAGGGGGGCTAGTGTAGTTCCCGTAGTGCGTTCGGCCAAATGCACTACTCTCTGCAGAGCCTTCTTGTCCTGGGCAGAGCAGTTCCCAAACCAAATCGTGTGTTTCCAGACAAGATGCTTTCCACAGTCGCTAAGTAGAAGCACTGGAAGATCCTCAGAGAGATTCTGAATTTCCTCAGTTGCCTGAGGTGGTAAAGGCGCTGCCTTGCCTTACTCACCATTGCTGCAGCATGTAATGTCCATGTCATATTCTCAGAGATGTGGACTCTCAGGTATTTAAAACAGCTCACCCTATCCATAGTATCCCCATTTATCTTCATTGGTGTGTGTGCCCTCCTAAAGTCCACGATCAGCTCCTTAGTTTTTGTGACATTCAAGAGGAGGCTGTTGTCCTGACACCAGAGTGCCAGATCAGCCACCTCCTCCCGGTAGGACTTCTCATCGTTATCGGAAATCAGGCCCACCGCCACAGTGCGATCAGCAAACTTGATTATCAAGTTAGAGCTGAACCTAGCCACACAGTCATGTATGTACAGGGAGCACAGTAGGGGGCTGAGGACGCAACCCTTGGGGGATCCTGTGCTCAGGGTGAGGGGCTTCAATGTATTTCTCCCCATCTTGAATACCTGGGGCCTGAGGTGAGAAGGTCCAGGACCCAGGCACACAGGCGGGTGCTGAGCCCCAATTCCAGCAGCTTCTCGGCAAGTCTCGGGGACGATCGTGTTGAAGGCTGAACTGTAGTCTATGAACAGCATCCTCACATAGCCCCCCTTCTGGCTGACAAGATGAGAGAGAGCGGTGTGCAGAACCTGGGAGACTGCATCATCCGTGGGTCTGTTCGGACGGTATGCGAATTGTAGCGGGTTCATGTTGCGAGGGAGGAAGGCGCAGATGTGTGTCTTGACCAGCCTCTCAAAGCACTGTTTGTGTGCAGGGTTTGATGCCCATGGCAAGAGTTACACCATTGGGCAACTCAGTCAGGGAATTCACTGTTTGTGTGAAGTGTTGTCTTTGATATAGCTGGCATGTTGCTGTGCCAGTTTGATTATGAAAATAGTCAATTAATCTTCTACCCTGTTGGATTCACTACTGCAGACACATTTGAATTTCACTGTACCTTAAATTTGTACATATGATGATAAATTGACCTTGAAACATTGGGCCTAGAGTTATTTTTCCAGGCCCTGTCCACCCAGTGTTTGATATTTTGTGCTGAATGTGGAATCTTCTCGCCTGCTGCTGCTTCTCCCTCTACAGTTATTCTACTGTTATTAGCTCAACAATTTTCTTTTAGCCATGATTGCAATTTGGACAGGTTCATTTAGATGTGAAAGTTCATTTTTTTCCCTTCAATAACCCTTTAGATCTAAGTAATTTTCTTGCAGGGTTGCAGGCAATCAAGTTGTTAATGATATTCTGCAGCCCCTCTTCCATTCTCTTGCAGACACCTTTCACAGGTTATGTGTTTGAAGTTCGAATCGTGTCTCCAAAAGCTGCCACATTAAATATGCGGGAAGGCAGGCAATGAGCACGTGTTGTATTTGTTTTAAAGCTTATCTTCTGTGCTTCTTCCTTTCTCATCCTCGCAGGCTGACAATTATCACAGTCTTCAATGGTTATTAAGTGCATGTTTGTTTACTTTCTGCAGCACAATCCATTCTCTTGGAAGACATGCAGGCAGCTTTCAGAGGTCGTTTTAACACTCCAGAGGATGATCTTTGTTAAACTGTCAACAATGGGCACCAAATCTGGGGCTGCTGGGACCAATTTGTTGAGCCCATTTTTAGGAACCTAACAAAGGTACGAACGACACACAGTATTTTGTTCACTTATGCGCGTACATGTTCACAGGGGCTATGAGAGAGTGGTGCAGGGGGGTACATCGTACCCAGAGTCCAAAAGGGGAGCTGGGAATTTCCTGAAATCTCAGAAAATGTTTGCATATATTTAGTGAAGACTAGCATTCACATTTTGTGTGAACCGACATAGTTTTATATTTCGTAATTCGTAGAAATTGTGATCCATAATAAAGCGGGGAATTTTAACTGGCGGGTGTGTGGTCGGGGTAACCTGATTAAAAGAGGGGGTAGGGGAAGACCCATCACTACTAACCCTAGCACTACATTTGTTATTCATCAGTTTTATTTAACAGTTCACATCATAACTTTATAAAGATAAATCAATTGTAAAACAAAATGATCAGCAAGGTTAGCATTACCTTTATTCCCTGGAAACCTTGCTATTGTTTTGATGTAATGAGGAGGCAGCCATGATCCCAGAGTACTCGCTGCCTAGTGACCAGGAAACAAAGCGTGTGATTGAGGTTGGACGATTGACCTGGACGATGACACGTTGACCTGGCTTGCCTCAACGGAGCTGCAGCACCTCAGATCACAGCCTATTTGAGGAAATGAGAGATACTTGAGGGCCACAAGGGGGATTTTTTGGGAATCATTGAAGATCTCTAAGCCAATCTTGCTCCAAGTTCTCTGTGACCTTCCACACCTGGCACTGGAGAAGCTGTTTAGGAACAACTTGATGGGATTTCTTCTGGCCCCGGACCTCTTCCAGATGGTGTGAAGGGGAAGCTTTGAAACATCTGCCGACTGATGTGGTCGCCAGCTGTTTGTGAGGAACTTTCCCACCAAAGACTTGCAAGAAAATGCCACTGGGGCACATGATAAGTTGGAGCTATTTACAATATTTACAATATATATTAATGATCTGGACGAGGGAATTGAATGCAACATCTCCAAGTTTGCGGATGACACTAAGCTGGGGGGCAAGTTTTAGCTGTGAGAAGGATGCTAGGAGACTGCAAGGTGACTTGGATAGGTTGGGTGAGTGGGCAAACGCATGGCAGATGCAGTATAATGTGGATAAATGTGAGGTTATCCACTTTGGTGGCAAAAACAGGAGGGTAGACTATCATCTGAATGGTGGCCAATTAGGAAAAGGGGAGATGCAACGAGACCTGGGTGTCATGGTACACCAGTCATTGAAAATACGCATGCAGGTGCAGCAGGCAGTGAAGAAAGCGAATGGTATGTTAACATTCATACCAGTCATTGAAAATACGCATGCAGGTGCAGCAGGCAGTGAAGAAAGCGAATGGTATGTTAACATTCATAGCAAAAGGATTTGAGTACAAGAGCAGGGAGCTTCTACTGCAGATGTACAGAGTCTTGGTAAGGCCACACCTGGAGTATTGCGGACAGTTTTGGTCTCCTAATCTGAGGAAAGACATTCTTGCCATAGAGGGGGTACAGAGAAGATTCACCACACTGATTCCTGGGATGGCAGGACTTCCATATGAAGAAAGACTGGATAGACTCGGCTTGTACTCACTGGAATTTAGAAGATTGAGGGGGATCTTATAGAGACTTACAAAATTCTTAAGGGGTTGGACAGGCTAGATGCAGGAAGATTGTTCCCGATGTTGGGGAACTCCAGAACAAGGGGTCACAGTTAAGGATAAGGGGGAAGTATTTTAGGACCGAGATGGGAACATTTTATTTTCACACAGAGTGGTGAATCTGTGGAATTCTCTGCCACAGAGGCCAGTTCATTGGCTATATTTAAGAGGGAGTTAGATGTGGCCCTTGTGGCTAAAGGGATCATGGGGTATGGAGAGAAGGCAGGTACAGGATACTGAGTTGGATGATCAGCCATGATCATATTGAATGGCGGTGCAGGCTCGAAGGGCTGAATGGCCTACTCCTGCACCTATGGTCTATGTTTCTATACCTTTGTACCAACTACATAACCATATTCACATACACCAAGTTATATACAAAACAAACCAATGACACGTTAGTGATTTGCAGTCTGTCGACATCCTCCTTCACACTGGACACCTAGAGAGGTAGATATTCCAATTGAAATTAAATATCATGAGAAACAGGATCAGCCATTGAAAGGATTGTAGTGAACCCTACAGGGTAGCAGAATACATTGACTACTGTAATTCACTGGCACAGCAACATGCCAGCTTTGTTGAAGGGCAGCACAGGGGCACAGCGGTAGAGTTGTTGCCTTACAGCGCCAGAGACACGGGTTCTGTACGGAGTTTGCACATTCTCCCAGTGACCCAGTGGGTTTCCTCACAGATCTTCACTTTCATCCAAAGATGTGCAGGTTTGTAGGTTAATTGACTTAGTATAAATGTAACATTGTCCCTAGTGTGTGTAGGATATTGTTAATGTGCGGGGATCGCTGGTCGGTGCGGACTCGGTGGGCCAAAGGGCCTGTTTCCGTGCTGTGTCTCTGAATGTGAAACTTACCATGTCACATGGAGTGTTCTCCCCGACACTGCTCCTGATACCGTGCCCTTTACCATGGACATTGAAACCCTGCGCACAAACCGAAACAAATAGGAGCATACAGGCAGCTCAAATATCTGGAGAAACACACCATGACAAACCAGATACTACTTTAACTGACAAAGAAATACTTTGAATTGGATGAGAAGTACAAGTAAAGGAACAGTAGTGAAGTTTGGCCCAGTTTATGCAACATTTGGCAGAATGGGGAAGATGGTCTAACCCTGACAGACTCTTCCAGCATCAGATGTCCCGGTCTTTGGCGATCCTGGGTGGAAACTAACACTAATTGGCACATACAACACATAGTCCTCCACCAGTTTCGCCACCTCCAACATGACCCCTCCACTCGCCACATCTTCCCATCTCCCCCCCTGTCTGCCTTCTGCAAAGACCACTCCCTCCGCAACTCCCTTGTCAATTCTTCCCTTCTCTCCCGCTCTACCCCTTCCCTGGGCACTTTCCCTTGGAACCGCAGGAGATGGTACACTTGTCCCTTTACCTCCCCCCTCCACTCCTTTCAGGTACCCAAGCAGTCCTTCCTGGTCCGACAGAGGTTCACCTGCACCTCCTCCAACCTCATCTACTGCATCCGCTGCTCCAGATGCCAGCTGATCTATATCAGTGAGACCAAGCGGAGGCTTGGAGATCGTTTCGCCGAACACCTCCGCTCGGTCCGCAATAACGAACCCAGACCTCTCGGTGGCTCAGCACTTCAACTCCCCCTCCCATTCCGTATCCGACCTCTCTGTCCTCCACGGCCAGAGTGAGCAACACCGCAAATTGGAGGAACAGCACCTCATATTACATGGTAAATGGTAGGGAATTGACGAATGCTGTGGAACAGAGGGATCTCGGAATAACTGTGCATAGTTCCCTGAAGGTGGAATCGCATGTAGAAAGGGTGGTAAAGAAAGCCTTTGGTGTGCTGGCCTTTATAAATCAGAGCATTGAATATAGGAGTAGGGAAGTAATGTTAAAATTGTTGTTAAATATATTTTTATTATAGAAACATATTTATGAAAATTACAATGTTTTACATAAACGAAAATACATCATTATATACTTTCATAATATTAATAATATTGATATTATTACTAACATTAAAATTTAGGACTGTATGCTTCTATATGCTTTTTTAATTATTTTTTATAAAGTGGGAAAAGATAGAGATAAATAATGAAGAAAATATGAAAGAAAATGGAGTATTAATCATTAAACCGTCATTGGAGATATAGGCATGATTTATTATATATATATTTCTTCATCCATTCTAATATTCAGGCCTCAGTCAAGCCCTCCTACCGAGCCGTTATGACTCTGTAAATATTCAATATATGGAGACCATATCCCTCTGAAGTGATCTAACCTGTCCATTAGGACAAGCCTCAATCTCTCCAGATGAAGAGTCTCCGACATTTCTGTATTCCACATTTTGATTGTAGGGGATGTAGGGCCTTCCAAAATTTTAATATTAATTTTTTTCCCAATTATTAACCCATAATCAATAAAAATTATTTGATTTGTTGTTACTAATTGTTCTGTTTCCAGTATTCCTAGTATAATTAGCTTTGAATCAGGTATCAAAGTTATATTAACAACATTCGAAATTATCCTAAATATTTCAATCCAAAACTTTGTAATTTTTATACAGTTTGTAAATGAATGTGACAAATTGGCTTCTAAATGTTGACATTTATCACATATAGGAGATACTTTTGGGAACATATTATGTAATTTGGATTTTGAATAATATAGTCTATGTAATATTTTAAACTGTATAAGAGAGTGTTTAGTATTTAGCGAACAATGATGTATATGTTGTAAACTATCATCCCATACTTCTGGTCTAATAGTTTGGCATAATTCATTTTCCCAAGATTGTCTATGTATTTCTGTTGATGGAACATCACCTTCCAATAAGATGTTATATATATATATATATATATATATATATATATATATATATATATATATATGAAATCATTTTTTCTGTATTCGGATGTTTATTCAAACATTCATCTAATATTTCTGTCTTTCTATTTCTGAGTTCTTGCGTATATTTGCTTTAACATAATCTCTAATTTGTAAATATCTAAAGTAATCTTTAGAGTGTAGTCCATAAATTTGTTGTACGTCTTGAAATGAAGGAAGGAGTTTTCCCTATAGAGATCACCGATCTTAATAATTCCATTATTTTTCCATTGTAAAAAAGCTTTATCCATCATTGAAGGTTTAATCGTAACATTATTTACAATGCTAAGAGATAGTGGTATAGATTTTAGTTTTAATGTTTTCTTTATTTGTTTCCAAATACGTATTCCACTTCCTATTATTGGGTTTTCACTATAGGTTTTCTTAGCTAGATTAATATTAGCAAATATTATAGAACTAATTTCAAAAGGAGAACAATCTTCTTTTTCCATATTTAACCAAGTTGGTTGGTTATCTATTTCTTCTAACCAAAAATTCATATTTTTAATGTTAACTGCCCAATAATAAAACTTAAAATTTGGTAGAGCTAGACCTCCATTTATTTTTGATTTACATAAATGTTTTTTATTTATTCTATGGCACTTATAATCCCAAATGAAGTTAGTGAGATTTGGGCCATTTGGAAAAGTGGGCTGAAAGATGGCAGATGGAGTTTAATGCTGTTAAGTGTGAAGTGCTACATCTTGGCAGGACAAATCAAAATAGGACGTACATGGTAAATGGTAGGGAATTGAGGAATGCTGTGGAACAGAGGGATCTAGGAATAACTGTGCATAGTTCCCTGAAGGTGGAATCGCATGTAGATAGGGTGGTAAAGAAAGCCTTTGGTGTGCTGGCCTTTATAAATCAGAGCATTGAATTTCGGAGTAGGGAAGTAATGTTAAAATTGTACAAGGCATTGGTAAGACCAATTCCTGGAGTATGGGTGTACAATTTTGGTCGCCTAATTATAGGAAGGATGTCAACAAAATAGAGAGAGTACAGAGGAGATTTACTAGAATGTTGCCTGGGTTCCAGCAACTATATTACAGAGAAAGGTTGAACAAGTTAGGTCTTTATTCTTTGGAGCGCAGAAGGTTAAGGGGGACTTGATTGAGGTCTTTAAAATGATGAAAGGGATAGACAGAGTTGATTGTGGATAAGTTTTTTCCCCATTGAGGGTAGAGAAGATTCAAACAAGAGGCATGACATGAGAATTAAGGGACAGAAGTTTAGGGGTAACGTGAGGGGGAACTTCTTTACTCAGAGGGTGGTGGCTGTGTGGAATGAGCTTCCAGCAGAAGTGGTGGAGGCAGGATCGATTTTAACATTTAAAAGTAAAGTGGATAGGTATATGGACGTGAAGGGAATGGAGGGGTATGGTCTGAGTGCAGGTAGATGGGACTAGGGGAAAACAAATGGTCGGCACGGACTGGAAGGGCCGAGAGGGCCTGTTTCCGTGCTGTAATTGTTATATGTTTATATGGTTATATTCCGCTTGGGGAGTCTGCATCCTCTGGGCTTGAACATTGAATTTTCTCAATTCTGTTAACCCTTGCTGCCTCCTCCCCTTCCCATCTCTCCCTGAGCCCTCGGGCTCCTCCGCCTCCTTTTTCCTTCCTTCTCCCCGCACCCCCCAACCTCCCATCAGTCTGAAGAAGGGTTTCGGCCCGAAACATTGCCTATCTCCTTCGCTCCATAGATGCTGCTGCACCCGCTGAGTTTCTCCAGCCTTTTGTGTCCCCTCCTTCAAAATCTTTCCATGTCCCTGTCTGTAGATGTGCTCTAATTATATGTTAACCAATACTAACACACAAATGCTACACTCCACTATTATCTATATTCCCGTCCGGGCTTTTATCATATCGCCACCATCCATACTGACGGCTCCTGACACAAGCTGCCAGTCGTGATGCAGACACAGTGATGCCAACATGCTGTGTAACTTTATAATCTGCCAATAAACCTGTTGGATCTTTACTGGGAGTATGTGCCAGTTGCTCTACACTGTCCATGTCTCTTTTTAATGCCGTTATAGTCCCTGCTTCAACTACATCCACTGGCAGCATGTTCCATGGGCCCACCATCCTCTGAATAAACAAATGCTCCCAGGTTCCTATTAATATTTCCCCTCTTCCCTTAAACCTATGCCCTCTGGTTCATGATTCCCCAACACTTGGGAAAAGACCATTCACGTTTACCCTACTTATTGCCATCAAGATTTTATACGCCTCTATAACATCATTTACAAGGAGATATGATTAATTTTATCTTGCTGCATTCGGCAAGGCAAGGCAAATTTATTTATACAGCACCAGTCGTACAAGCAGCAAATCACAGTGCTTTACAAAAGAAACAAAAGAATAACATAGTAAATAGACAGCAGGACAACACAGGACAACAAAATAGCCAAGAATCAAAAATTACAAAACAAGCAATAAGACAAATGCATGAAAAGTAAAACAAAGTCACTAAAACAATAACACGAGATTAAAAGGTTACGATTACCTGCATGTTGGGTTATGGAAAAGCTACAGTAAACAACAGTGTTTTAGGCCTGATTTAAATGAGCTTACAGTCCGTACACACCTCAGGTGTTCAGGGAGCTGGTCCCACAGGTGTGGAGCATAAAAACGGAACGCTGCTTCAGCCTTTTTAGTTCTGACCCTGGGAACACAGAGTAAACCTGGCATAGACATTGTGGGCTGAAGGGATGTTTCTGTGATGTGCTATTCTGTGTCCTAATATGAGCAGGGAAAGATTTAAATAGGACAGGTTTTTTTTTTCACACAGGGGGTGATGGATATCTGGAACAAATTGCCAGAGGTGGTAAAGGCAGGAACAATTATGACATTTAAATGCCGTTTGGACAGGTTGACGGATAGGAAAGGTTTAGAGGTATTGTTAGGGTCAGGCAGAGGCAAACGAGAATTGGGCCAAAGAGCCTGTCTGCATGCTGTAGTTGTGATCAGCTGCCAATGTCCTGTTTACTGTCTGCCTGTTCTGGGTCTGGAGCACAGACACCAATATCCGATGCCACATGTTTTAGTACAACAGGAATGATGCTGCCAGTTTCCTTTTGCAGCCCTCTCTGTTCACTATAGACCCAGCACACAGCGCCAGGCTGCCACGCGGGATGATGCTGGAGTGGAGAATAAATCTGATAAAATCTCTACAATGTCCCCATATACACAGCTCAGTGTCACATACTGACCCAGTACTAATGTGGCAGGGATTTATTCTGTGGCTACACCCTCTCTAGCCCACACTGTCCATTACTGTTCCAATACACAGTCCACTGGCAGCGTTTATACTAGGACTACTCCCTCTGTTTACACATGTCCATTACTGTTCCAGTATGGTTTTCTGTGTAATAATGGTCAGCTGGTCATGTGGCAGGAATTTTACAGTGCATTTCCTCTCTAATACATTTGCCTGTTACAATTGCAGCCCCCTGCTCAATGCTGACCCATCACTGATTCTGCGGATGTTCGAGGAAGTTGACTGTAGACAATAGGCTCTACATTCCACAGACCCAGAATAGGTGTTGGTTTGTCTGCTTTGCATCTTTTCCCCAACCCTACACTGACTGCGGATGTTAGAGGAAGTTGACCGTAGACAATAGGCTCTACATTCCACAGACCCAGAATAGGTGTTGGTTTGTCTGCTTTGCATCTTTTCCCCAACCCTACAGCGGTTGCACTGTTATCCAGCCGTGCAGTTATTCACTGGTGAAGCGGGTGTGGAAGGTAGTCGGTGAGCTGTTGCCGAGTCTGTCACCATTCACGGTCGTGTCCCTGGGACTGAGGAGGTTGGAGTGGTCTCATCTCCCTCCATCCCAGGCAGCAACACCTGTGCAGATTCAGGTAACAAGACGTCACCACTTGATCAGTCTCAGAATGTTACCTTCTGCTTTTAATTGTTTGTAATTTATTTTCCTGTACAACGCTGAGAGGGAGATCTCACGTCTGTCTGTAGATCTCCCACTCAGGGAGTGATGTGTTTCACAAACTATCAATTGCTGTCCCAGTTTACAACTTGCACAAGACCCCAGCCCCTCACTTCTCTCTGATTGTAATTCCGTGCTTTCCTTTGCAGAATGTCACCTGGTGAAATGAGAGTTGTGTTACTGATCCTGGCTTCTCTGAGTGAGTAATTTCCAACGGGGGGGGGGGGGGGGGCGGGGGGGGGGGGGGGGGGGGGGGGGGGTTAAAGTTAGGGGGGGCGGGGGGGGGGGGGGGGGGGGGGGGGGGGGGGGGGGGGGGGGGGGGGGGGGGGGGGGGGGGGGGGGGGGGGGGGGGGGGGGGGGGGGGGGGGAGGGGGGGGGGGGGGGGGGGGGGGGGGGGGGGGGGGTAAACTGCTTGCTGCTGTACAGCAAACATAATTGGGTTTTATTTATTGTCTGTAGAGGAGCAATAGTAATATATTTATTCAGTGAAAATGGAGCATGACCAATTAAAATTTGATACGGAATATTAGAACAGGGATTAAAAACCACAGACAGCAAGTTTGGAAAGGCAGCAATATCGATGGGAGGGGGCAGGCAGCTTGGTTTTCACTTATTTAGCTGAATTGAATACATTTTATTAGCCAAGTATGTATACATACAAGGAATTTGCCTCGGTGCTTTGCTCGCAAGGATAACAACACCATATACAGTAGACAAATTACAAATAAAACATGTTCAGTTGCTTCTCCCCCCAACACTGTGACATAACCATTGTCTTAAATCCACAGCTATCTGCTGCCCCAGTTCATTGTCTTTATTTCCAGTGTAGAGTTAGAGAGGGGTGCGGTACAGGAACAGGCCCTTCACCCACCTTGTCCATGCCGATCAAGTGAGTATCGTGTCCTAGTCCCATTTACCTGCATTTGGCCCAAAGCCCTCTTAAGCTCGTCCTACTCGTATCTGTCCAAATGTCTTTTTGTATCCCCTTCCGTAGCTTCCTCTGGCAGCTCATTCCAGATACTGACACCCTCTGACTGAAATGGTTGCCTCATAAATCTCTCTCCTCTCATTTTAAGACAACTTTATTGGAGGGGAAAACATAGTGAGGGCTAATAACTAGTAAATAGGGATGTAGATTGTGGGAATGTGATGTTAGGAAACCGCAGCCAAAGTTATGAAAGTAGAGACATGGAATACAGCAGTGACGACACCACTTTAGTAACTTGTCAGTTTCTTTGTTGAACTAAATTAAGGCGCATGTTGCAATCAAAAGTGCTTGAACAATTGGTTGGGAAGAAAACCGAACTGTAAGAAAGAGGACTGCGCCTCCTTTCCAAGGGCAGCCAGCTCTCGCACGGCATTGTTTCAGGAAGACCATTATGTTGCAGTGTGCACCCATCGTTGTAACAGAAAGTGGAATCTATTATCTTGTGGATAATCTATTCTGTAATTCTTGTTTGTTACTGTTGGGGTAAATTTTGTGCTATTTCTGTATCTGGCTTTACTCAGATAAGCAGATAAAACAAAATTAAACAGCTCATGGATCAGTGGTGAGACTATGGAACAAGTCGTTTTATTGAAGGTCTTTACAGTAAAACTGAGAGAACCCAGAGTGTTTCAACGATTCACAGTATCTACAGCATTTTTATATTCTCAGGACACAGTGGTAACTTGTGGATTTGACATGTCATCTTGATGAACTGTCTATAACCTTCTCTTTGTTCTGTCCCTAGGTTATCTCTAAGGCTTGTTTCCTGTTATTTATTGTGGCCAACTTGGTATTTGGACCACAAATATAATCAGTGTCCTGGAGTAAGGAGAATGGGGGTTCAGTTAAAGGGCCCACTAATAGTGGTTTCAGTGTAAAGAGCATCTGTATCTAATGGTTGATAAAAATGCTGGAGAAATCAGCGGGTGAGGCATGCATCTATGGAGCGAAGGAAAATGGAAACGTTTCGGCAGACTAATCCCTCCTTCGGTTCTGTAATCTTAATGTTTGGGAAGGATAAGAGCCTAAATAGCCACTTGTGAACATCTATCACACACCCCCCCCCCCCCCTCAATAGATAAGGAAACCTTGCATTTCAGCAGAGTGTGTTTCTAGAGTGGTGATGGTGATATGTTGTGGAGAACCAGGCCCTTTGCCCCAACTTGCCCACACCGGGCTACATGTCCAGCTACAATAGTCACACTGCCTGCATTTGGTCCATTTACCACCAGATGTCCTATTCCATTGTCCCTGGCCAAATAGTCTCTTAACGGTTTGCAATATGGGGTACCTGACCAGGTGTAGATATCCCAAAAACTCACATTTTCCCAAAACTCAAATGGGGGATTTCTGCATTTAAATTCATCAACCATTCCTAACCCACCTGGCCAACTGATCAAGTTCCTGCGGCTTGTGTTTACATAAATTATCCATATTCACTATCTGCAATATTCATCATTTTGGTATCATCTGGAACTGGTACTAATCTTGCCATGTATGGTTTTCATCCAAAATCATTGATGTAGATGACAAAATTGTAATGGACCCAGCACTAACTTGAGGTACACCACTTAGTCACAGACCTACCAGTCTCAGAGGAAGTAACCTTGCCACCAATCACCCTTTATTCTTCCTATGAAGCAAATTTTCTATCATCCAGCACTCGCTCCTTGGAATCCTTGCAATCTAACGTTCCTGAGCAGCCTCCATGTGGAACCTTGTCAAATGCATTGCTGAAGTCCGTATAGAACATCTACAGCTCTGCCCTCAGCAACCTTAATTGGTGTCACATCTTCAAACAACTCAATCAGATTACGTGAGACATGACCTCCAGCTACGAAACCATGCTGCCTCTCCCCTAATCAGCTCTTAACCATCTAATGCCTGTATATCCGATTTTTTTTTTTTTTTTTCCCCTCAGATTAGTCCCTAGTAACTTTCCTACTACAGATGTTAAGCTCACTGGCCTGTAGTTTTGAACCTTTTCACTGACAGCCCTTCTTGACATGAGGCCCAACATTTGCCCCCGTTCAGTCTTCCGGCACCTCTCCTGTATTTAATGATGATTTAATATTATTTCACACAGGGTCTTCGCAATTTCCTCACTAGTTTTCCACTTAAGTGTTCTCAGATATATCTGATCCATCCCGGGAGATTTATCTCCCCCCCCCCCACCAATCGTTCATCCACATCGGAGCTTTACAGCACTTCTTCCACCATAATACTGGATGTTCTCAAGGAACTTCCATTGACTGCTCAAGTGCCTCAATCTCGTGTCTTTTCTCCACAGAAAAAAATAAGGAACAATACTCATTGAGGACGTTGCCCATCATCAATGGCTCCACAGAGTCGACGATTTGATTCTTGAGCATGTCCCACTCTACTCTCTAGTTACCTTTTCCCTTTATGTACTTGGGATTATCCTTAATGCTCTCTGCCAGAGCTATATCCTGTCCACCTTTTGCCATTCTGATTTCCTTCATTAGTTTGCTTCATAGTTCCCAAACCTCCTCTCAGATACACTGGATCCCAGCTGCCTCTCCCTGTCTCATGCCTCCTTCTTATTCTTGACCAATGCTTCCATTTTCCTCGTCATCCAGGCTTCTTTACATTTGCCTGCCTTGCCCTTCAATCTAACAGGGTTGTGCATGTCTGAACTCTTGTCAGCACACTTTATAAATGATCCCTCCTTCCCCACGTTCCTTTTCCTTCAAACAATCTACTCCAATCAACGTGCAAATCCCTCTCTCATACCCTCAAAGTTCCGCAAATTAGGAATTTAGTTCATGTTAAGGCCCCTAGGTTTAGAATTACCTACCTGGGTAAAAGACTGTGAGCGTTGTCCATGCCCCTCATGCTCTTGTACCTCAATGAGTCACTCCGCAGCCTTCTATGCTTCAAAGCGTAAAGTTCCCAGAACTATCCATCCCTGTCCCTATAGCTCAGGTCCTCAAGTCCATGTAACCATTCTGGTGAATCTAATAGCAATTATACGTGCCAAGGGAACATTTTGTTTCTGCCACCCAGTCCTGTTTCACCCACTCAGTAGAGCCAATGTCTCTGCCTTCAGTTTGTTCACACAACCTGTGGCTCCCTGATCCATTGTTGCCCCTGTCCCTTCTGAAACTGCCATCAGCATCTCAGTAATTTCCGATCTCCTGTGTCTGGTTGATGGCTTCACACAATCAGATCCATAATTCAAGCTGATTTCATTGGCTCCATCGGTCCAGTTGGACAAATTATCTTAAGAAACATAGAAACATAGAAAATAGGTGCAGGTGGAGGCATTCGTCCCTTCGAGTGCCAGGCACCACCTTCATTGTGATCATGGCTGATCATCCGCTATCAATAACCCGTGCCTGCCTTCTCCCCATATCCCTTGACTTCACTAGCCCCCTAGAGCTCTATCTAACTCTCTTAAATCCATCCAGTGACTTGGCCTCCACTGCCCTCTGTGGCAAGCTGTGTAAATTCCATAAAATCACAACTCTCTGGGTGAAAAAGTTTTTTCTCACCTCAGTCTTAAATGGCCTCCCCTTTATTCTAAGGCCGTGGCCCCTGGTTCTGGACTCGCCCAACATTGGGAACTTTTTTCCTGCATCTAGCTTGTCCAGTCCTTTTATAATTTTATATGTTTCTAAAAGATCGCCCTTCATCCTTCTAAACTCAGTGGAATACAAGCCTAATCTTTTAAAATCTTTCCTCATATGACAGTCCGCCATCCAGGGATCAATTTGGTGTGAACCTACGCTTTGCACTGCCTCAATCACAGGATTGTGTCCCTTCCTCAAATTAGGAGACCAAAACTGTACACAGTTATACAATTGTACAAAACTGTAATCGGCTCCCTTCAATAGCTTGCACGCTGTAAAGATTTATATTAAGTAATTTATATTAAATGACATTGATATGGGCCCCACAACGCTAGAGGGGTGGGGACTAGTGTATCGGTATTATTGGCCGATGTGGGTAGTTTGGGCTGAAGACCCTGTTTCCACACTGTATGACTCTCGGGCTCTGTAAAGAGAATTGACAGCTTGTTGTGGCAGAGTAAAAGGGCTGAAGAGAACTATGAGGGAGGAATTAGATAGGAAATTGATGGGGTTCCTGCACCAGGAGATGGATGATCAAGATGGGCCATTGGTTCTCCCCAGTTCCCCTTTCAATATAATGTGAAAGGGCAGTGAGTGGAAGCGAGTTGGAGGGTCAATTTGTGTGTTCATTTGGGGACCTTTCTACTGAGGGGTATAACTTGTATGCTTGGTGATCCAAGGAGAAAGTTCTTCCCACACAGAGAATGATGATATGTGCAGCCAGAAGAGGGCGGCACAGAATCAGAAACCAATACGGTAATTAAGAGCATTTTACACGGTAGTGAATAGGTGAGGCACAGGGGCTATGGACCTATAGTAGTCGTTTGTTATTAGTCAGTATGGTCAAAAGGCTGGAATGAAATATTAAGTGACAATACCAAACATAAACCTAAAACGTGGATATGATAGTAGTAGGATTTGTTTCTGTTCTCTTATCAACTGAACTGTAACTCGGAGGTTGTGCTAGCTGGTCCTTGGGTGTTGGATGTGGTTGGGGGAGGGGAACCAGTCTGAGTGAACTTTGACCGGTTTTAACTTTAACACTGATCATCATCCTGTCCCTCAGCCGCAGACTCCCATCAGTGATCCGTGTTAAAACCACACCGTCCTGGATCAGGCCCTGGAGGGACGGCTCTGGGTTGTAATGGATCTAGGTGCAACAGCCGATGGATGGATGATAGAAATCTGGTGGAAGGGTGGTACAGATTTAGCAGGGTAAACTGATCGCACGACGCTAGAAGTGAGGTGAATGTACGCAGTTAGTGTGTGCTTGCATCTCGAGGAGACCTCTTCGATCCTGATATCGGGCGGGTGTCTGTGTGGAATTTGCATGGTCTGTCCTGGGTGGGGTTACTCCCTGGTGCTCCAGCATCCAAAAATATGTGCTGGAGCTGGAAAAAGATTCAAAGCAAGGTTCACAGGGTCATGTGTGGGTATACGTTGCAGTGCTGCAGGGGGGAAAATAGTGAGAAGGGGCAGGAGGGCTGAAGGGTTCACTTTCTGAAGGCTAGTATGATCATGATGGGCAGGAATGGCAACATATGTTATATATCAAGTAACTGAAAGAGAACAAGGCGTGTTTGATTGATAGTGATCTGCCCTCATTGTGGAAAGGGAGTGGATCAACGAGAAAAGGAAAAGTCACATTCTGCAGGAATGGAAGAGAGACTTTGGAAAGGGCAGGAAGAAGGTTTCTGGGACGGGACGCATGTTGCAGTGCGATGGTCTAGACCCCAGTCACTAATCTTTCCCTCAGTCGGGGGCCTGATCTATGCTTGTTGTTTCAGTTACCGCAACGTGACGATTTCCTAGAGTGCGGTTCAACGCTATGCTGCTCTGGGTGGAGACACGGCTGTGGTTAAATGGATAGTGTACCAGTATGTACAATGATGCATCTGTTGACTTTAGCAAAAGGTCAGAGTGATGATCCAGATCTCTACGGCAAGTTCAGATAAAATAGAACAATATAAATACCAATGTATTAATAACCACAACACTAGGTAACTGTAATAATGCAAACACCCAAATGTCTGTAGTGCAACCAGAGACACAGTCGATGGAACATCGTGGTCTTGCTGTGGTTAGTGTGTGCAGGTGTTCAACAGCTGTAGTTGTGGGAAGAAGTGGGTTTTCTCTTGAACCTGGATTGTTGGTCGCAGTTTCAGGCTCCTGCACCTTCTTCCTGATTGGTAGCAGCAAGATGAGAGCGTGGCCAGGGGGTGTTGGCCTCGTAAACACTTCTAGTTATAACAAGACTTCTCTGCTTTAAGCTCATCAAATTAACTTGCAAAACGTGACTGTGTTTTTAATTATTCTGATTTTATTTAATGGTTTAGTATATTTTACAATGTTTTGTGTCTTCTAAATATGTGTGAAAAGTTGAAGACTTTGTGAAGTTAAATGGCAGTTCAGCCTGAAGTGAGGCAGGTGTGGGTGGGCAATGTGTGTCCATTCAAGAGCGGGGGGGGGCCCAGTGACCCAAGGGTGTGAGGTAGCAGCCTGCTGCTGTGGGGAGTGTGGGGTGGGGAGGGTTGAGGGCAGGCAGCTCAACGTGACAGAGGACTGAGACTGAGATGACTGGGTGTTGATCACTGTTACACTGGCTCCCAGATTCACATTCCCTGCTGCACTGAGGGACCGGGTACCATTTACAATGTTTAATATACCTCATTTGCAGGTTCCTTCCCAGTGTGGGAGAAGGGAGGTGACAGGACAGTCTGTTTCAGCTGGGGTTAATGATAAACAGCAATAAAGAACACCCTGCAAAGTGCAATCATGAATCCAAATCAAAAACTGTAGTGGTTTTTTGTGTATCATCTGAAGCCGACACCCGGAGAATTACAGTGTGTATTGTGCAGGTATGTTGCTCACCATGTTGATAAAGTGTGGGTGGGGGGGGGGGGGGGAGGCTTGTGGGGTGTTGGGGGGAGGTGGGGGTGGATTGTGGGGTGTGGAGGCGGAGTGGGGGTGGGGTGGTGGGGGGTGGGGGCTGGGGTTTGTGGGGTAAAGAGGGGGTGGGGTGGGGCTTATGGGGCTCTTTGCGGTGTGTGAGGGGGGTGGGGCTGGCTGTAAGGGCGGAGTGGTGGTGTGGTGTGAGTGGGGAGAGAGAGAGGTAGGGGATGGGGCTTGTGGGGTGTGAGGGGGTGGGGCTTGGCTGGAGGCGGGGTGGGGGGGTGGTGTGTGTGTGTGTGAGGAGCCGAGAGACTGGGGAGTGGGGCTTGTGGTGGTGGAGAGGGGGGTGGTGGTGAGTGGGTGGGGGTTGCGGGTTTTGTGTGGTGTGAAAGGGGCGCGCTCGGAGGGGGGTTGAGGCGCGGGGGGCTGGGAGGGGGGAGGTAATTCTGGACATCCAGAGGTCATCAAGCCCACACACAGGGCTGAATTGTTAACAGTCTTAGTGGTCAGTGATCACCTACTCAGACCTCCCTCTCCACAGTCTGGTCAAGCTGGTTGTGTCTGGATCTCACCTTCCTGGAGTGACTTAGATAGGACTTCAATGATCCACCCACTCCCTGATCCATACTTCCCTATGACTGACCTGCGTATACGAGTGTGTGAGGTAACCACTTATTGATCACAATTAATACTCAAAGACTAAATCCGGGAAGCAAGAGATTTCGTTGATTTTACGAAGTCTTGAAGACCGGGTGCCTCTCCAACTCAAGACCAACACCGAAGACAGGGAAGATGTGTTATCCCATTATTGACACCAAAAAATTCTTTTACATTCAATTCTCCGCACGCCGGCCTTTCTCACATTCAGGGTTCGGAGGTGCACAATTGTAGGTACAGACCCACCACGTACATCCTCTCGCCACTCCCATATCATATATTGCATGTTGCAAACTATGTTCATGGGTAATGAGCAATTTACTTGACCTGGGTGTGGTGTGTGTATAATCATTTATTCTATTAAGCATGCTCAGTTGGCTCTATGACCATTACCCTAGTTTCGCTACTGCACATCCTAGTGAACCCTCTCAGTTTTCCTATTTTCAGTTCTAAAGCTAAGTATAGTGACAAGGGATTCCCATCATCACTCCTTTCCACTGATAGGGATCTCTTCTAATCACCCCCTCTCGTCTAGCTATACAGAAGCTATCTCTTCAATTACTCAAGGCTCAGGATGGGTCTGGCAATTTTCAGACATCTGCTGTCAGGAATCCTTTTCTCCAGCCCCTCTCTGTTTGAATTCTCTTTAGACATTCCTTTCTTTAATAGGGGTTTAATCACTTTATGCGCCTCCAGTCGGGGTTCACCATACTCCAACTAGAATACCTGGATCAATACCCTGTCCACCTCCCACCCCCGGTACTGTTGCCCCCCTCCCCCCAGCTGGTGAACTGCCCGTGTTGCCATGGTCCCCCTCCCCGGTAATCTT